>PVHX01004141.1:0-130714 GCA_004024805.1 Geosciurus inauris
TTGGTATATGCTTTGCCATGATCTTCTTGCTCTCAGGGTCTGGGTTGAGAAGTCTGCAGTGATCCTAATTGGCTTCCCCCTATATGTAATCTGATTCCTTTCTCTTGTGGCTTTTAAGATTCTCTCCTTGTTCTGAATGTTAGGCATTTTCATTATGATGTGCCTTGGTGTAGGTCTGTTGTGATTTTGTACATTTGGTATCCTGTAAGCCTCTTAAATTTGATTATCCAATTCATTCTTCATATTTGGGACGTTTTCTGATATTATTTCATTGAATAGATTGCATGAGCAATCTATTGGTTTGGAATTCTATGCCTTCCTCTATCCCGATAATTCTTAAGTTTCATCTTTTAATGTTATCCCATAGTTCTTGAATGTTCTGTTCATGGTTTCTTACCGTCTTCACTATGTAGTCGACTCTATTCTCAAGGTTAAATACTTTGTCTTCAGTATCTGAGGTTCTGTCTTCCAAGTGGTCTAATCTGCTGGTGATGCTTTCTATTGAGTTTTAATTTGGTTTATTGTTTCTTTCATTTCAAGGATTTCTGTTTGGTTCCTTTTCAGAATCTCTATCTCTTTATTGAAGTGATCTTTTACTTCCTGTATTTGCCTATGTATCTCTTTATTGAAATGGTCTTTTGCTGACTGGGTTTGCTCTCTTATATCATTCTTAGATGTGAAATAAGACCATATAGATTTGAATTCTCCCTCTGTCATTTATTATTTCTGGTGTCCTTGTGAAAGTTAGTTCAATCTCTTTAAGGCTTGCTCCCTATATACAAGAATTTTGACTTTAAGTACTAATACATATAAATAACTCATATTAATATTATATTTTTTGTTTTTCATAAAGATCGGTTTAATCACTCTTTGCTCAGTAAATTAACCAAGCATATTTTTGCCAATCTCTAATAAATATATCTTCTAATTATCAGTAGAAATTAAAAGTTTGTAATCTCACAAAGAATCCAAAATATGGCTTTCACGATGTTCACTGAAATTATACTATATGTAAAATGCATCTAAAATGGTCGGAGTTTCTAGTTGTTACATAAATCTTGAACAAAGAAGTGTGGATAATGTGGCAGTTTTTTTCATTCTCTTCCCTTTCAGAGAGGTAAGAATCTATAACACATTATTTGGTAAGAGGGAACACAGCCTGCAGTTTTTCATTTGCCTAAAGAATTGGCTAAGTTCACTGTTTTCAATTGTGCTTTAAAACTTGATCTTCTGTCTCAGGCGGGTGAATACAAGTACAGTATGTGAGTCACACTCTTATTCACAAGCATAGTGCAGGAAGAAAGGAATTGGCCTTTGATGCTTCACAGGGAGGGGGAGCCCTGACACTCCTGAAGGACTAATAGGGCCTGCTAACAAATTCTGAGAGAATGGCATTTTCTTCTGGCTGTATTTCAAGTTGCAAAGAATGGAAAGCTATTGGCTCCTCAAAATGTGGTAAGGACATTGTGCCTAGAATTCACCTGATACTTAATTTGGTTGTATTGCAAAAAACAAAAACAAAAACAAAACAAACAAACAAAAACAAGGAGAAACACATCAATAAAGAAAGAAAAAGATAAAAGCAAGAAAGAAGGAACTTTATTTTAGGGGTGAGATGTTTCCTTTCAAGTTCATAAGGTCACTAAGAATTCTGTGGTTATCCTCACATAAATCTAGTGTATTGCACCTTTCTCTGTCTTCTTGCTGCAATACCTCCAATTCCCACCCCAACTTAAGAAATAGATTGGAAAAAGCCCACTCTCTTACCTCTCTGGTTCTTATTTTTTCTCATGTTTTTCTACTTTATTTTAAATTCCCTCTCTTTTTCTCTCCATCTATACTTCTTTAAAGTTCTCAGATTTCCTAAATTTACCCTGGAGATGATAAACCAAAAGGAATTTTTCTTTGTAGGCTGAAGCTAAAGTTGTTTGCACCTCTCATTTTGCACCTAATCATGTACTGCCTTAGGGGAAGGTCTTAGATAGTTGTCTTGCAATGTTGCTGAATTTACTATATATTGAAACCTCATTTTCCAATCCAGACTATTGGTTTCAGGGTGCCACTCTGCTTTATCAGCATTTGTTCTTATTGAAATGGATGCTTACTACTTAATTTAATCTCATATTTGTTTTTATCAATTCCATTTTTATTATTTACTTGGCAAAGGGTCAAAAGAATCAGAAACATACTCTGATTTGTTATTTGTTTGGTTTCTATAGTGGCCATATAAGAATTGCCACCCCCTAGGATCTTAGAACCCCTGGAACCTGCCAAGGTTTTTGCTTCATTTTTAATCTGCATTAACTCATTTGCCCAAAGCATGTGTCTGTGTCTCTTTTCAAAATAAAAATGTTCTATTTGCCCTAAAACTTATAAGGAGATGTTACAGAATCATAAGGTTCATAAGTATTAAGCTAATTAACTAAGAGGAATTTGGAATAATAAAAATAAAATTGGGGTTGTGAGCTGCCAGTCAACATAATTTATTCATTAGTTTGAAAGATAATGGTCCATATTAGTATATCTCAAAATAGTTCTTGTAAAAATCTTTTTCATCAGGTATATAGATGTCAAAATAATTTAAGGAAGGAGATATGATTAGAATATTGAGCCCTATAATAATTAAGTAGACAAGAATCTGGAGACTACTAGTTCATATACTTCTTCAAATCAGCATAAAAGGTGTCAAAATGTGTCCCAGGGGCCTGCCAGTGCTCTGGGTAAGATTGCTTCTCTTGCCTCAACACCAGGAAGAGTACTGCATGGTCCAGACAACTACCTCCCTCCACCTTCTCCTTTTCCTGCAAAAGAAAACCGTCTCAGGCTAACTATCAGTGACTGCCTTGAGCCAATAGTTCTAATCTTATGCCCTTAATTCTTGTTTATGTCAGTATTCAAGATGTGAAGGACTCCCAGACCCTCTCTCCCTTATGCAGATACTCCTTCCAAGGCAGTTCAATGCACTGAGGCCACTGTTCACCATCCCTCTCCCAGCCCTTTCTCCTATAAGCACTTACCAGCAGCTGAGATTGTACAGGCTTTACTAATGATCTTGATACTACCAGTTATTGGTGACGAGTTCTGCTTCTTCACATGCTGAAGTATAACATTAGAGAAGTGCGCCAAGGCAAGCATTTAAAGCAGAGTTTATTTAAAAAAGAGTAACATAAACTTCTCCCAGGAGGGAGAAGGGGGCCATAGCTGTTATCTTGGTATCTCAAGAAGTACAGGTGTTTTGCCTTTTTCAGTGTCCTAGGTTTCCTTTTTTCTCCTGCTTTCTTCCCCTTATCTCTCTCCTTCTTGCATAGGTGACTAGGCCTAGGAGATGCTCGCTCAGTGGGATGGCCAAAAGGTGAAAAGCAGATGCATTGGGGGAAGGACCCAAGTGGAGTGATTTGGGCAGGCAGGGGGCATAATTAACAACTCCCTGTAGGGAGAGACAATCCCTGGGACAGGTTACCTTAGGAACAGGTTGGAGCTAGGGCAGTTATCTTGATAAAGGTGCAGGAAGGGCTCCGAAAGCATTAGCATTTCAATACCGTCCAACTTCCCAGACCCTAATTGGCCTCCTTGATTCGACCTGACTTGATTTATCTATCTACACTGACTGCCTAATTCCAACTTCAATCTGTCTCTCCTTACTTGAATATATGCTCTATAAAGCAGGTTTATGTGTGCATGTGTGTGTGTATGTCTGTTTCTACATTTAGTGTTTAGAATAATGCCAGTGCCTATTATACATAGGCATTGAGCCTACTTGTTGAATGAGTGCATGGGTTCATGCATGCATTTCTCCTGGAGAGTCTGTCTATGGAGGAGGTGAGGACTCTCAGAGGCAGATCTCTCTTGGATGGCTCTGGAGCCAAGCTCCTCAGTGTCAGCTGCTTCTTTGCAGCTGCTACTCTGGAAATTTCTTAAATTGTCTGTGGGTGTCCCAAAGCTATTTTGAAATGCTTAAACTTCAAGGGTTCCATGCTAAAGGATAATTCATAAGAACAAACTGTAATACCATAGATACAGAGATAGTGAGCAAAACCAACTATCTTTGTACTCATAGAGAATTTGCCATTTATTGGAAATTATTTAAATTTCAAACATCAAATGGTTCTATAGATTGGACTGCATGAGATTACTTGTGTCATCTTTTATACACTGGTGACATAGAACATGTATTGTATATTATTATCCCTCTTTCTATCTCTAACCACTCTCATCTCTACCTTAGACCTTGTCTTCGTTATATTTCTATGCCCAGAACCCCTGCATTCTTTAAGTTCATCTTTAAATGAGATTTTCTTTTCCCTTTACATAATAAACTACAATTCATATATCTCCATCAGAATTTACTACATCTTTTGTTAATTATTTGCTTATTAGGTCTTTCTATTTCAGTATAATATATTCAAAATAAAGCATTTTTTAAACTAATTACTGGATGCCTAACACTGACACATTCTCATACATAAAACAATACGTTTATATGAACCAATGTATGAATAAATGCATGAATAATGAAATTTGAACAAAACTTAAAATTAAATAGTCATTCTTTGAGAATATTTATCCCTTGAATAAATATACATTTAACCTATAATGTGAATTTTTATCTTTCCAGTTTTCTTGTAATTTCTGTGCTTATGTATATGTGAGGAATTTGAGCTTCTTAGCCACAGAGGTTGAGGCCTCTAATTTGTAAGTGATAGTGAGAGAGATAATACACTGAGTGTCTGAAATGCTGTAACACAACCTCTTCATACACTTTAGGCCTCTATTTCTGCATCTTCACTCCATTTCCAAACAGCCTGCTAGAATTGGCTTTACCAATAATACTACAGAGAGAGCAAAATTATGATTATGACTAATCCCCTTTAGGTTTACTAAATTTTTTTGGTTAGGATTTCCATTTTGTTTGATTTAGGATCTAATCATAATTTAACAAATATTTACTGAGTGTTTAATATGGATCTATCATTGTGCTGATGCCAGAGTCAGAAAGTATGCCAGGCATGAAAATTTCATGAGAGAAATTATGTATACCTTTCTTCTTTCTTAGATAAATAGTCTAAAGCATTCTTCCCCTAAGTTTTCTACTGTATTTGTTGGATCTCTAGTTGTTTTTCTTTTTAAAAGAATGATTGTATTTTTGTTTCTATGGGAACCTTTATGGTAATAATTTTATGATACTTGTGGATTTCTTTTTTTCCCCAGCTTTATTTATCAATTCACCTTGATGACCATTATAAAATTAACCAGTATTCCATTTTTCTCCATTTGTCTCTCCTCCTTGTCACATTCTATCATTGTATGTGGTTCTTTGATTTTGGCACTTTTCTTCTGAGGAATTCAGGCAGAATTAAGAACCATGTAGCTTCTGCCTGTCTTCCTGTATGTGTGCTAACTTGCTTTGCTATCTCTGTTAAAGGACATTATTGGGAGTCCACTATATGAGAAAAATTAATCAAATTTATTATTTTGCTTCTTCTCACAGTATTCCCAATTCAAATGGAATTAAGTTATAAATATAATCAGGATTGGAATTTAAGTAGTTTGTAGAATCTTGATGGTCAAAAAGTAAATATTCGTCTGGTTGGATCTCCAGATTTCTAGGTAATTACCACTCTCCTAAATGTTAAAATGATGTGAAAATTTATAATTTTGGTATTATTCAAATATAGCTCAGATAATTTTACCTTTGTTCCTTTATTTTAAAAGTTAATCTCATAATTAACAAAAAGCAATTATAAAATACTTTCTAACTCTTGAGAGCTATAGACATACTGAATAATAACTTTGAACTCCACATGCCTTTATAATTTATAAGGTTTTATGTCGAATGAAAAACATTTACCTTAGGAAACACTAGATAGCTCCACTTTGATGAGTTCATAGCTGTGCTTAAGTTGAGTGTCTCTGAGGAAAGAAGAAAAAAATTTTGAAAGGAACACAGGCCATTTGTAAGGGGGAAACAGCTTGTATATTTTTCAACCAGGTCCCTTTGGTAAACAAGAATATCTTTTACTTTGGGTAACCTTTTTTCCAGCTCCTTGATGTATATTTTTTAACCAGGTCCCTTTGGTAAACAAGAATATCTTTTACTTTGGGTAACCCTTTTCCCAGCTCCTTGAGTTTTAGGCTCAGCCTTTGTGCTGTGAAAGAAATCCAAGCAAAATCTCTCCCCAGCTTCTATTGGATTCTGGCATTGTTTGATTGTTTGATTCTGGCAATGATTGTCCTGAGTCACAATCATTTGATTCCAGCCGGGTTATTTCTTTATTAGAAACACTGAAAACAAGAAAGCCAAATTCTGATGGCAGGCACATAAAATGCTTCTTTTCAAGAAATTATTCTCTTCAAACTGTTTATTTCTAATATAACTGTCAGGAAACTCTGTCTAAAGCGATATGGAAAGGTGGAAAACATATTTTCCCTTGTGGAGCTTTATCTTACCTTGTACATTGTTTGAAGAATGTGCTGTTTTATCTATATGAGACACTGATTAGAGGAAAGGTTTATGCAGCAAAAGTTTGAGTGTACCTCTTTCTTAAAGAATCCCATCTTGGCAGACATTTTCCATAGCACTTCGTTGTTTGTACTCACAATTTGGTTCCTGCCTTCTTCCCCAAATGCCACCAAATAATTTTGGCTAAAGCAGCTAAAATGAAAGGTTATTTGCACTTTAAATGTGTCCTGCAATTCTTCATTTCTGCAGAGATTTGTGCTTTCAGAGTCCTGGTCTGTGCAGAAAAGGAGACAGATTCTTTAGGACTTCTGTATTTCTTGGGCCACACTAGAGTTAAGTCTTATCTGAGCCTTAGCAGTGAGGAAAACAGCCCCGGCTCCTTGCCTCCATCCTGCTGGGGTGGTTAAAGGAGGAATTTCCCAGACCCTGCCCTCTGTGCCTTTTGGTAATAATTTTTCTTTCATAAAGGCTGACATAATGACACTGCCTCCTACTCACAATGCAGCAATAATCAAGGTGACGTTTCCAGGGAACAACAGCTCTGCAGCCAGGAATTTCTGCAGAGGCAGAGAAAAGCAGCACTACCTCAGAGCAAGCTGATGCACATTGATAAAAGGTACCTAGACTTCAGTGACTTGCTCCTGGACATAGACTTGGGAGAGTAATTATTTCTTATCTCTTCTTACACCACTCTTCAATATCCAATTTCAGGTGATCATTCAATTTCAGTTTACTGCTCCGGT
Source organism: Geosciurus inauris (assembly GCA_004024805.1). Lineage (NCBI taxonomy): Eukaryota > Metazoa > Chordata > Mammalia > Rodentia > Sciuridae > Geosciurus > Geosciurus inauris. The sequence goes on from PVHX01004141.1 coordinate 7,204, forward strand.
TATATTGCCCTTCTTTTGTTGACTGCATCACACAAAGCTTCCTTCCTGCCTCAGGATCTTTTCAGGTTTTTCTTTCTGCCTGGAACACTCTGCCCAAGATCTGCCAGATATTACCCCGATATCTCCTGTGTTAAAGAATTCTAGCAGAGGTTTTCTCTTCAGGTCTAAGGTAGTCCTATTTACTTGGCAGCATACGATCTTATAGCATTTCTTCATAAGCTCAAGTGCTATTTCTTATTTATCATTTAATTATTTGCAAATTGAGCATCCCTCCAAAATATTAGGAAACATGCTTCATTAAAGTAATGTCTATCTAATGTGCACTGTGGTCTCCATTGCCTAAATGGGTAAGAACTTTGTAAATACTTGTTGAATAAATGATCATTCTGTGTTTTCTGTCCTTTGTTGAAGATGAATCTTTAGTCTAAAAAGATATTTTAAAATCAAGAGAATTTGATTTTTAGTGCATATAACTATTACAGTTACTGTAAAAACCAATATTCCAATAAAAGCCTGAAGAGACATAATGGTCTATAGGAGAATCCAAATTGATAATGTGCTTCATTCGCAGATAACTCACTAAATGGCTGGGATGACTTAGATGACAGTCTCTACTCTCTCCATTTTGAGTTAGAAAATAGTGTTATCGATTTAGTATGTAAGTTTTGTTCTTAAGTTGGGCAATTTTAAATGTTGATATGAATTTTTGCTTTATAACTCACATGTATATTGTATGTCCTCTGGTGTGTTTCAAAATATAAGAGAAATTAGTAACACAAAGATTGACACAACTTGGTAAGTACCAGTTAAAAAGACTCACTATCTTGAAGTAGCTTTTGGTTTGGTACAGTGGAGGACCTCTGAGGAGAAGACTGTAGGACCATCTCCTACTTTCCCCAGATGAAATTCATCCTATTTTTTTACTTCCTAGAGTTGATCACAGTATATTGCCAAATTGATGGAAGATTTACAGCCTCTTCCTCTTCTGAGGGTTTTATTATGCTGATATAAATGTTGATCTGAATTTTGAATTAGCATAATTGAGTGGCTGGTTGGGGCAATATGGACAAGCTAACTTAAGATGGCTTCATGAGAAGAACTAATAGGGATCCCTTTTGTACTCAGTCTCATAACAAATAGGCATCTCAAGCCAGTTTTTCTTTGTGTCTCTATTCAGGAGTTGCCATTTTGTAGCCATACCAACTGTAATAACTATGGGAATACATGGTCAGATACAGTGACTGCAAGAAGCTGACTTAGCATTGTTTTGGAATGCTGCTGGGATGAACTCCTACATTACTTCCTCCTTCTTTTGAGTGTATTATTTCATGAGAATGTGGAGATGTCTTCTGCTAGAGGCTCACTCATTTTTTTCTTTTTCCATTTGAATCAAGGGTTTTGAGGGAACAATAATAAAATTGGCTTGGGTACTTTGCTGAAGAGTTCCTGTTCTCCCTGTGTCACTGAAGAGTTCCTGTTCTGCCTGTGTCACTGAGTGAAAGATTTTTGATTATTTAACAATCTGTATGAATAAAATAATATATATATATAGTACTAAAGGTTTGAGCTCCTATAAAAGAGAGGAAAAACTGGAAGAATCTCTGAGAATTTCTAGTTTTAAATCCTGTCTATATCTACATAGATTTAAAAAAAATCACAACCTTTCATTTGCCCTGCCTTTAGTCATTGAAAAATATAGTAAGATATTATTTATCAAAGTAGAGGCATACACTTGCCATTGGGGTTTAAATTCCAGAAAGTTTCCATGTCAATAATTGTGTCTAGACTGTTGGACCCTGACCATCCATACCCAGGTACAGTACATTGATCACAATTGTTAATGGGAAAGAAAATTTTGATTTTCCTAGTTGAATCTACTCCAGAAGCTGAGAAGGAAGGGGAAGGGAATAGGCAGCCAGAGGCACAGATCTATTGGATCGATGTAGGGCAAGGAAATTCCTCTAGAGAAGTGAAACCATCAATGGGAGACCTCCTCAGAGCAAAATGACTCAGACAGACATAATGAGCGCCAAAGTGGAATGACATATGTGCTGGTGGTTTATTTCAAAATTGGACTTGTGTCTTTTCTGAGAATTAATTTGTCACCCTGCTCTCAGATTCAATCTGGTTTGAAGTCTTTTGAAGATATCAAGAGAACAAAGGAGACAGATCCCAATTTTACTCAATCACAGCTCAAGCTCCAGTGCTGAGAATAGTGCCAAGCACCTAATAGGAGATCAGTTAATGCTTGTGGAATAAATTAACAAATAATTGCTATCCTTAGGACCTGGTCCCATTGTCTACTGAAAAAGCACATTACTTCAACCTCTGCAAGATTCCTAGGAATGTTGTTTTGGAGTGTAAGGATGTCAGTTTTAGTGAAGAGTTCCATCTGGCTGTAAGCAGGTAATTTCTTTCAAGATACCTAAGAAAACCTCTGAAAACAGTATCAGAAAAATATATAAGAAAAGTACATGCCTGTTGCTAACTTTAAAAGTAAAAGAGGACTGGTTAGACTTAAGAAAAATCTGCAATCAAGAACGACTTGCTTAAGACAATCGTTCACTGAGTTTGTAGCTTTCAGTATAGAAGCAAATCTGACACTTCTTCTGGTCTCTATGATTAGTCAGTGGACATGTAACATTACAGTCATGAGGCAAAAAAGGCACTTTGTGAACTGAGATAAACCAAAAAGACATGGTAGCTGTGTATAGCTCTATTCATCAAATACTTTAAACTTTGAGATTTTTCTGTAAGTTAACTGATTCACTTCAAAAACAAAACTAACCTAAACAACAAAGACAAAAACATTGTTATCTCTGACTTTCACATCACAGAACCAATATCTGATATAGGACAACTTTTACAAATACAATACATATTTGAGAAAAATTATTAATATTTAACCATAAATTGACTGACTATAAGGTAACCTTTATAATCTTGTATTGTTCTTTTGCTTTTCTTCCCTTCCTTCTTTCCTTCGTTCATTCCTTCCTTCCTTTCTTTTTTTTTAAGAGCGACTTCTAACCTTCTAAATCCTGGACTCCCTTATATAAGATTTTTCTCCAAAAATCATTTTGCTTTTCCAAATAATTTTCTTTCTCTAATACTTCCTTCACAGTAAAAAACAAAGATAATGAATATCACAATTAAAATATATTAAAGTATTTTCTGAGTATTTTGAATTCTAGGGTAATGAAGGTTTTAATGCATCTTAGAGAACAGTTAGATGGTTTATCGTAGTGTAGGACTTTAATGAAACTTATAGTATTCCTCTGTGAATTAAGAATGTTAGTAAAAGGCTTTATTCAAGGACATAAAGTCACAGTAACTGAAGAAATATACCAAAATATTCAACATCTCTAGCAATTAGAGGAATGCAAATCAAAACTACTCTAAGATTTCATCTCATGCCAGTCAGAATGGCAGTTATCAAGAATACAAACAACTGTAAGTGTTGGTGAGGATGTGGGGGAAAAGTCACGTTTATACATTGCTGGTGGGACTACAAATTGGTACAAACTATCTGGAAAGCAGTAGGGAGATTCCTTAGAAAACTTGGAATGGAACCACCATTTGACCCAGCTATCCCACTCCTTGGTCTATACCCAAAAGACTTAAAAACAACATACTACAGTGATGCAACCATTTCAATGTTTATAGCAGCTCAATTCAGAATAGCTAAGCTGTGGAACCAACCTAGATGCCCTTCGATAGATGACTGGATAAAGAAACTGTGGTATATACACACAATGGAATATTACTGAGCAATAAAAGAGAATAAAATTATGCTATTTACAAGCAAATGGATGGAGTTGGAAAATATCATGCTAAGCAAAGAAAGCCAGTCCCCAAAAGCCAAAGGCCAGATGTTCTCTCTGATAAGTGGATGCTGATCCATAATGGGGGAGGGGGCATGGGAAGAATGGAGAAACTTTGGCCAAAGAGGAGGGAGTGGGGAGAGAGGAGATGGGGGCAGGAAAGGTGGTGGAATGAGATGGACATCATTACCCTAGGTTCATGTATGACTGCATATATGGTGTGATTCTATATCATGTGCAACCAGAGTAATGAAAAGTTGTACTCCATCTGTGTATAATGAATCAAAATGCATTCTGCTATAATGTATACTTAAGTAGAATAAATAAATTTTTTAAAAAGAGATATACCATTATCATTGATGAGCTTATGCAGTAATATAGGGATGATTGCTATCACTTAAACTATAATCTCAATTAAAATCCTAAACACATAATTGCAAAACCAGATAATTTTGGATAAACACATTCTAAGATTTATGTAGAAGAATTATGGGCAAGAAATAGATAACTCAATTTAGAAAAAGAGAAGCAAATAGTGAGGAATTGCCCAAGCAGATCTTTTAAAATGCTTAAAATCTAAGATAATAATATAGATGGCAATGATGTAGGAAAAGAAAAATAGAACAGTAGAATAGAACATCTTAAAAGAGAACTACATAAACATAGAAGATTGACAATAACACTAATACTACAAAAAGTAAGCTAAGATTGGGAAAACTGGGTCAAACATGAACAAAATCAGAATCAGATCTTCATCTTATACAATGTATAATAACTTTAAAAAGAAGAAATATAGGGCAAATGGAAGAAAACTTATAGGAATATCTTTGTAACCTAACAATGGAGAGTTTATTTACATTTTTTAAAATAAATGCCTTATGGATTTACATAATGGTGAGATTCATTATAGTGTATTCATACATATACATTGGAAAGTTAGTATTTTTGAAAAGATCCAAAAAGCATAAATTATATACTAAAATATAATCAATCAATTTGTTACTAAGATGAAAGCCTTCATTTAGGGCACAAAATTAATATATAGATGACTGTCTAAGAACATATATTTGCATTTCTTAAAAACAGAAGATAAATTTATGTGCTTACTAAACAAAGAAGTCTTTCAAGCATCAAGGAAAAATAAGGGAGAATACTCAATAGAAAAAGGACCAAAATATAATATTTTAATAGGCAATTTCCAGATGTGGAAACTCACATGGAAAAGAAGTATGTGGAGAAGCTAAAACTTAGTGGAAATTTTGAGAAATTTTAATGGAAATGAGATAACATGCACATCCATTTGAATCATAAAAATTAAAAAATGTATAAAAATAACAATTGTTGGAAAGGACTTCACAGGAAAGAACTCTCATGCCAATCTGTGGACATAATGAGCTAGTACAAATAACTTTTTGTGTGGAAGGCGTGGTAAGCAGAGCTGAACCCAGAAGTACTTTACCCTTGAGGACATTCCTAGCCCTTTTATTTTTATTTAGAGACAGGGTCTCACTAAGTTGCAGAGGCTGGTCTTGAACTTGTGATCCTCTGGCCTAAGCCTCCTGAATCACTAGGATTAGGAGTATGTATCACCTTGCCCAGCGCAAATCATATTTTTTAAACTGACTTTTTAAAAGCAATCGGTCAATACTTAATAGAGTTAAAAGTGCATATCATCTATGTCACTACAGGCAGCGCTCCTAGATATGAAAACCAATTCATTCACAGATTATAAGGGACATAAGGTATTTATTCTGGTTGAGTTCATAGTAGTGGAGAACTGGGTCTGGGGATACAGTTGAGTGATACAGTGCTTACCTAGCATGTCTGAGTCCCTGAGTTGTCCTCAGCATCACAGACAAACAAACAAACAAACAACACATAATAGTGAAAAACTGGATCTAAACTAGATGTGTTTCACTTGAGGCCATAGATAAAATATGATTGCTACATACTATGGTATACTCTGCAGCAGTTAGAATCAATACGTGGACACTCTAATTGTGTATGGAACCACATTACTAGAGCTCTAGTGACAAGTGAAGAAAGAAGTAACGAAATAATAATATTCAAACAAAACAATGCATTTATTGTATAAAGATACACAAGGAACTATCAAACTACCGGATGGTTCTCACAGGAACAGAGGGTAGCAGAAATAAGGAATAGCAATCAGAGTAGAAAAATAAAACAATAGCGGACACTTGCATGGATTTGTGCTGACGACATATTGTGACATGATGGGAAGATTCTCATTGTGCTCAATATCCAAATGCCACCTCCTCCCCCCCATAGACAACCACTCTGTCAACTCAACTCTCTTAGTGTAGAGAGGCATGGTCCCTTTTTGTCTCTCCTCTGATTCACCATGGAGAAAACCAGATTTTAACCTTGGTCTTCTCCATATATTCTGTATTCTGTCTACTCAGAGAAGTAACTAAGCAAGGATTTTGTGTCATCTACTTGAGCTCTTACAATTTACCTAACGTGATGTGATGGTCCCAATTGTTAGGCTAAGAGAGACTTCATTTCTCTTCCTCACTGGGAGGCATTAGCAATTTAATTGCTCATTTCCATTCCTGTGTTAAAGAGTCATTATGTTGACCTTCTCCAGTTAACGTTTATCTTATTAGTTCTGTTCCTATGTCTTTCTAATGACAGTTTATGTGGATCTCCATTCATTGATCACAACAGATTCTTTTGGTATGAAACTAATGAATCCTACTACTTCATAGTAAAAATGAAAGTCCTCCAACTCTGCAAACCATTCAAGATGGTCATGGACTAGGGTGTAAAACAGTACTCAATTCCATTAATTTCTCTATATTTCACTGATGTGGAATTAAATGTAAGGAAATTTTTCCACAGAAACTGTCCTGAAGTAGATAACTCTTTCTAATCTCTATTAAAGTTATTTTTTTCTAATTTTTATATTTATAGCACCAGAGGCAGAGCACCAGTCACCCCTAAACAAGATATTATTCCTTAATCTGAAGTGCCATACTTTGCTCTGAATTCTAAGAAAGAATAAAAAGGAAAACAAAATTTTCCCTCTTCATTTTTATATCTCAATGAAAATTTATGCATTCACTTTTTTCTGCAACAAAAGGAAAAGATATGAACAATAAATCCCATGAATTTTAATATCTTGTAAATCCTGGATTCTGACTTTATAATCCAGAGGCGGAATGTTCGCTTGATCAGGCTCAATCACCTAGATAAACAAAGATTTATAGTGAATCCCTAAAAACAACTAGATAATTATCTTTAGGAAAAAACAGCAACTTTCTGAATCTACTTTTCTTAATCTGAAATTAGGTATAATTTTCAGGTATGTTTGAAAGATTAAATGAGATAATACATAAAATATTTATTTATTATACATAGCACATGACAAGTATATGCAATATAAGTTTGATATTTATTTTTTTATTCCCCTTAGTGTCTTGAAAATACATATCAATTTATCAATTTTAAGAGTTTATGGCATGTCACAGAGTGTGAAGGAAACAAAAAATGTTGACTACAGTTAGTTTTTGAAACATGACAAAATTAAACAGGAAGATATTTTCAAATTTTGCTATTTTTGATAAGTCAATATTTAGAAAATATGGTAATATATAATCCCCATGATTGGAATTCTATGAGTCCTTTCAGTTTCTTTGATATTTAGTTGCTGATTTGCACCACTTGTTGGCACCATAATGACAATATCTAGAATTTACATTAACTAGTTTGTAAAAAGTATCCTTTATGGCAGAAATTTAAGAGCATGAAATCATTGCCACTGAGGTTTGATTTTCTTTAAAACAACCATTGGCAGGAAATGAAGTATTTATTTGAAAACTGGAGAAAATGTTTGCATTATGCCATACGATTCGTAAATACTAAATAAAAGGAAGCATACTACAGCAGGTTACAGAAATGACACTTGAACACATGAGAATAAATATATATTGGGACATGGCTTCTAATAAAAATATGTATGTGAATATTTACAACAGGGAAGGCTGCTCTTGAAGTGTGTACCAGTTAATTGCCATAATAATCATATATCTAAGATTAATATCATTAGGAAAGCCGTTTTGCTTCCTGGATATTAGTGGATATTTTCATATAATGAGTTTTTTACCAGAAAGCAAGATTTCTTGGTAGTTTAGTGCTGATGTGGTGACCATTTACATTTCCTAAATCAGAGTGCATTGCAAAAGGGCTTTTTGCCCTAGTCATTTTCACTTATTAATCAATGTAGTGTTAAGAATTTGCACTTGTTAATCTATGTGGTGTTCAGAATTTGAGACTTATTTCACTGTCTCAAATTTCAATGATCTATTTCATTGGGAATCTAGAAATCCCTTGTTAAAATGTACATACCCCAGGTATTCATTAATAATTATCTGTCAAAACCAATAGTATTGACTATTACAATTACACTTATCTGGGCTTTTGAAGAAATAATTGTCAGTGGATGTTTTCTGTTTCATAGTGTGTCCACAGTGAAGTCACTGAATGCCCTTTGTTCTGCATGATTTTTTCAACTATGTTTGTACAGCAACCCACCTTGAAAGATAGAGATATTGCTTTTTTCCAGGGAAGATGTTTGCTTTCTGTCTGATATAATAGATAAATATGTTCCACTGAAAGTTTGGCTAGTGTTGCTCACTGTCCATTATAAAGTACTGGAGTTTCCTAAGCTTGAGATTCCTCATCAAAAGCCTACTGTATACAAAACATCCACCTAAGCCACTATGCATCATCTCCATGTGACTTAAGGGTCAAAGGAACTGATGTGACCATTACCTTTGGCTGCTTGGTGAACCATGAATATTAAAGTCTTTTGTCTCTGATTAAGGAGTCTTATATTTTCTGAAAGCATCTGTGAAACTGAGTCAGGCCAACTTGTCAACTATGCGTGTATGATACTATTACAGACCTTTTATAATTCTTGACAGGCCATGAAAGTGATACCAATATGATGGGAAAGTGAAGACGTGGATAGATTTAGAATACAAGGTAGTCTTGGTGAATAAATGAACATGGGTTGCCCTGCATGTAGAAATATGTAGAAAGTGAGGGATATTTCTTTGGCTGGGGGGTACCCAGGATTGAACTCTAGGGCACTCAACTACCGAGCCACATACCCATTCCTACTTTTTAAAATTTTTTTTTATTTAGAAACAGAATCTCACTGAGTTGCTTATCATCTCAGCTTGCTGAGGCTGGCTTTGAACTTGCGATCATCCTGTCTCAGCCTCTGGAGCTGTTGTGATTACAGGTGTGCACTACCACAGAAAGTGATGGACATTGGAATCTCAAGGGCAAGTATAAGAAGAGAGAATAATAATTCAAAAAGATATGAAGGGAGTTTGCAAGAGCCAATGATGCATCTTATTCCCTAAAGTTCATGATCAAATACATTTTAAACCCTTAGCATGAGGATATATGTCTCATATTCAGGAACAATGGCTCTAGAATATATGAATGGAAAGTTGTATTGCCAGTTTATATCTATGAAGAGATAGGAAATAAATTGTACTAGAATAGGCAAACATTTGTTTTAGATAAAGAGAATACCAAAATGAAGAAATACCATTACAGAAAATAATGACATATGCTTCTAAACTGAATTTCCATGTGAATAAGCATGAAATAAGAGAATGTTTGGCATTCTAAATACTCCTATTCCCCTTCCACTTCAATCTATTTTCCATATAGCAGCTAAAGTGTTTCCTCTAAAATCCTCATCAGATTCAGCCAGTCTATGGCTCAAAATTCTTCCAGTGTATTAACCTCTCTCAAAAATATATCCAAATTTGCTCAGCATAACTTACAAGGCTCTCCATGATCTGATCTTTTGCTGTTGTGTTGACATCTATGATCATCTATGATCACCCCTTCTCTGCCTTTCTCCTTCCCACCACCCTGGCCACCTTGCTATTAATCAGATGTGCCAAGATTCCTCTCTTCCTATGGACTTTGCACTGGCTGTTTTCTCTGCCTAAGCCCCTTCCCTTCTAGATAACCCTCTTGTTTGCTTACTCATGTCTTTCAGATTTCTTTTTACATTATTTCTTAAGGAAGGCCTTCCTTGACCACTGTCAATAAAATAGCACTCCTTCCTCCAATTGTCCTGTGTTTTGTTGATCCCACTTAAAACCATAAAAGTTAATACATGTTCACATTTACATGTAACATGTGTAACACACACTTCTGGATTACCTCCCCTACCCTTATACAGGCATCAAAAAATCTGCTTTTTATGGGCATTAGCTCAGGTGACATTTATCAGCTAGCAGTTGATCATGATCTCATTTACAAGTTTATCAAAAGTTTATGTTTTTTATAACTCTATAATTTTATTAAGCCAAAAACCGACAGTGCGTATGAAGTTTACATTTAAACAAAAATTTCACAGAAACCTAACATGCCTAAAATGATTTTACAATGTAGCTTTAGATGCAGGTCTAGATGATATCAAGAACTTTTGGATTTCATCATTCAAGACCACATTTTGAGTATCAGTTAATTCATAAGATATTTTTTTTGAAAAAAAAAAAACCTAAAAAGCTTTTTAAAAATGTGTTTAAAGTAAATCATTATCCCAATATGAAAACTAATCTCATGAGACTAGGAGTTTTGAAACCACTCAACCCTTGAATTGATTTAATGAAACTTCTGCTGTCAGTGACTGAACCCTGCCACTAATGGCCTCAGAGTTCAAAGTTAAAAAAGCAGAGGCTCTAACAGTTTCCATCCCAAGGGTACGAGCCCTTGTCTTTCCCTACTCTTCCATCTCTATAGCCCCTTTGGCCCCTCCCCTAGTACTTCAGACAGTGACTTAGATGGACAAACTGATTTTATTTATAAATATATAATTGAAAAAGAAAGGGTCTTTTTGACTAATTTCAAGAATTAGCACCTCAAAGATAGAATGGTCTGCCTGTGTATACTCTCCAGTAAAAGATCTTCCCATCTCAATCAGTTTGTATTTCCAAAATGGCAGCTTTTGGTAACCTATGAACTGGCTTAGTCCTTTGTGGGGAACAACATCAATTCAGGCAGGGAACATGTTGGCTTATAGGTTTCAGGTATTCACAGCTTTTAAACAGTCTCTCATAGTCCTCATTTATGGTGCCAATGACATTTTTTTGAGAAGGTAAAATGTTCTGGGAATAGAAACAAATCATAAATTACTTGTTCTTTCCATTGTTTCACCATTTTCCCAACCAGGCCCCAAATTTCAATGAAAATGATCCTACTCATCTCCCCTCTTCTCTGCCCTATCCCTCCAACTCCAAATAATACACCAGTAATAGCTCAAAACTACACACATGCATGCTGTAAAAATGCAGAAGGCTGTGGGTTGTGAAGATGCTCTTTGAAGATCAACGGTATCATTGTGCCTTCCCACACACCCAATTCTGCAAATGTCCTTCATAGAAGGCTCTTGCTTTTCTCAGTAAAGTGCAGAATGGGTTGCCTTAAAGCACTTACCCTTTTCCCCCTCCACTGAGATGAGTGTGCAAGCTATACAGCTTGGATCAGCTTTAAAGCACTTGGGTTGCTGCACGGCACAGAAACTAGACTAGTTCTTCAAAGGACATCTTCTCAAGCCACTTTTATGCTGTCAAGACAAATAGAATTCTTTCCCTCCTCACTTAAACCCACAGTCAGAGGAGACAGGGGTTGGTACTCAGGACAGTTAATTCTTGTCATCTTTTTTGTCACCATCCTCCAAGGGGTAGGAATGCCAGGTCAGCCTTTCCTCATAGAAAGATAAGGAAAGATGAGGACAACATGTGAGCCCTTGACACTGGCTTCCTTGGCAGGGACCAGGTCAGCCTCATCAGTTTTTCCATTTCATCAGGAACATAGCTCTCCACTGGATTCTGTAGCTTCAATAATCTGCTCAGGCTCCAAACCCAGGGCAAACCTCTGGGCAAAGCCCCATGGCTTTTTAGACTTCTTTTTTCTTCTTTGGGTTGCTCCCTTCTCCCTTACATTCAGAATGGGAATCAGGTGTATCTTTTTGATTTATCTATTTCATGGGCTGTTTTCTGCGACTGTAGAAACTCAGCAATGAGGTTGGGACAGTCCAGGTGTTCTTCTTCCTCTCATGTTTTGTCCTCATCTGAGAAACCCTTCCACTTTAGGGGTTACTCCACTTTGCCTTTTATGACTCACTGGACAATCTAGAAAATTTTCCACCACATATTCCTCTTCCTCTTCTTCTGATACCTCCTCTACTTTCTTCAGGTTTTCTTTTTTTCCCACAGAAAGCCCGCCAGCTTTGCGGTGTAAACAGTGACGCTGCTCAGAGCAGCGCCCAGGTCCAGGAGGAATTGGTGTTGTGCTCCTGGCTCTTCGCGATGGGGCCAGCTAGGGGAGTGGTGCCCAGGAAAGCAACAAGTGGCATGGCCACAGTGGAGCTCCCAGCTGAAGTGGCCTACCACAGGTCCTCCCCTCAGCTGAACAAAAAAGCCTCACACTCTCTCAAAAGTTTATCTTTCAACAAAGCATCTGGTATTCAACAGAGTGACCACAAAGTTTACTAGTCAAATGATGTCAGAGAAGTGGTATGTTTGATAATCTAATTGGATTGTCCTAGGCAAACCAGGTTGCATATACATCCTATTGATAAGAAACGCAGGGAAAGAGAAAGAGGGAAGCAGCTCCCTGCCTGTGCCAGGATTGCCTGATTCCACCAATGTTTTTTCTTCCCTTTATGCGTCAAGGCTTACCTCACCTTTAAGGATACCATTATGCCTTAAAGCCCGGAAGAAGAATCACCATTGTCTCTTTTTCAGAACTTTTGTATGTATCTTTATTCACAAAAGATACATTTATTTCCTTCATGCCATAGCACAGTGCCTAACTCCCAATAACATTCCACAAACTCCATTGAATTAACAAATTCATGAATGGAACGGATCTGGGTTGGATATCAGACCACAACCACCACTAACAGATTGATGGAGTGTCAATGGTCTCTTGGTTCTGAGCTTATTATCAGATTTAAAGGTCCTGATCTGTATATCTGAATTAATAACTTTCTGAACTGAAAAATTCCCGGGAAAAGTACACCTGTTTTAATTTTTTTTCTGTTATGATTGTCTTTTTTTTTAAAAAAGCAGTTTTATATTCTTTCTGAAGGCAAGAGGCCAGGAGCCCATCTTTCTAGCTGCCAATTGAGCTTCCTGTTTCACTGTCCTCTGGACCCTAGCAATTAACCACTGCGGGAATCCCTCTGGTTAGGCCTCTAGGAATGTTTAACACCAATACTTCTTCAATTTTCTGTGCTGAAGAGATCTTCACACTTCATTAAGTGAGTACCAACTGCGTGGCATAATCTCCTCTGCAAGTTTTTCTCAAACCTGCAGCATTTTAGCCTTTAAACATTAGAAATCTGTCACGTAGGTGGTCTTTTTTCTTGTTTTATTCTTTTTTTTTCTTTCTTTCCCTCCTCCTCCTCCTCTTCTTCTTCCTCCTCCTCCTCTTACTCTTCTTCCTCTTCCTCTTCCCCTCCTCCTCCTCCTCCTCCTCTCCTCCTCCTGCTCCTCCTCCTCCTCCTCCTTCTTCTTCTTCTCATTAATTGTCTAGGAGTCATCTCTTTTGCTGACAAGAAATAAATCCTTCACAAAAAAACCCAGTAAACTATAATTTGTACTCTGCTTCCTTTTTGAGGGGAAGAACTTATAAAAACCTGAAAAGTCAGTTTCTTTAAGAATATTAAAAGAACCTTAGTCTTATTCCCTACCGACCATAGAACATAAGTTGATGCTGGATAAATACTGAGCATTCAATAGTATTTAGAGCTGAGATGTCTAATACGGAAACCACTAACTCAGGTGGCTGGTTCAGGACAAGAAGTGATACAGGGGAAAAAATCAACTCCAAATACTTATTATGTAAAATAAGAACTTAAAATGTGTTATGTTTAATTTTATATTGATTACATGTTCCAATTGTTCTTATCAGGTTTTTTGGTCACAGTAGCAAAAATAAATAAATAAATAAATAGGTATGGCTCAAACATTTAACATACTTGCCAAGAACTTTGTGGCTTACTTATAGGCAATGGCCATTCCCAGGAAGCCCTGTGTTCAAAAACTTTCACCTCACCCGCAACAAGTGATGCTCAATATAACCTGGTCTGGCTTGCAAGCCTGTGGGTCATACTTCTGTCTCAATTAAGGACATGCATTTACCTCTTCTGGAAATTTCTTTAAGACCTTGTAAACATGTATTCCAGAGGCTATCTAACTCTGCCATATAATATACACAAAGTCTCAGAGGCAGATAACTAAACTTTCAAATGTGTCTCATCTTTAGGTCACTTCTAATCTCCAATGTGGGCCATGAGAAGACTCTTCACCTGAGGGGTTCACGTATGACTGATAACTTCCAGGATATAAACATGAAGAAAGGAAAATCAATACTCTTTTTTTTTTCATTTCCTTTCTTCCTTCTACCCCAAGTAGTCTTGTTTAGCCTTTATTGCCTCATTCTCTCTCTTCAGTTTATCCTCTGGTGACCTCTTTGCCATTTGTACTTCAGACCAAATCTCTGAGATGCAGTCCTCAATTTGCTCTTTTTTTGTGTTAGTTTAAAAACTTCAGAGACTGTGCAGTTGCCTTTCACATGCGAGTCATTAATTTATTATCAACCTCTAATAATGCAGATTCCTACACTTCAGCATGCATCAGAATCACCTGGGGTTTTGTTAAAATCATTTTCTGAGTTAGCAGGTATGGGATGGGGAATGAGAATTTACATTCCTAACAATTTTACAGGTGATGCTGATACTCTTTGCCCAAGGACCACACTGACTGACAATAAGCAAAATTATTTGGAGCCACAATCACAACACCCTGTTTGATATGATACAAATGCCAACATTAATTTCTGCTTAATTATCTGGCTATTGCATTTCAATTAAGGTGCCCAACATTGAGATTCTGATGACTTGACTAACTGGTGATGGTGTCAAGCCAATCCAGTGTGGTCATAAACCACAGCAGTGAAGACTGGTGGAGTAGTTAAGGAGTATATATTTTTTAATGCTTTGATGTGAAAATTACCTGGACTCTGCAAAGGAAACTCTACCTCTATTTCTAGGTATCTGATATGAGATTACTAATTAAATTTTAGAATCTATAGAATGTTGCTTAGAACTGCAGGGACTTGTTATATTTGGATCAAAATAGAAAACCTTTTTTAAAAATCCTGATACTCTTTTTCCCATCTTTAATATTTAACTTAATGGGAAAAAGTACAAAAAGTACTAGTTTGTGTAAAGTTTTACCTGTCCAGCTCTTCCAAAACATCACCACTTTCTTGTTAAAAAGCCTGTGGGCCCAATATCACAGCCCATGTGATCTTATTTCTTCATTCTTTCAATTTTTTTCCTTTTGCTGCCTGTCTGCTATTCGTAAACTTTTATGGTGACTCAGTTTTCAGTAACTTAGAATTTCATTGTTATTTCAGCAGAACTTTGGATGAGAAATTGGAATTAGGTCCTATAGCCTCTAACCCCCTTAGGGGCGTTAGTATCTTTAAAACACTACCCCATGAAAACTGAGTTACTTATAGGATTTATAATAAAAAAGAAAGTACAGCACATGGAAAATCATGGAGGAACATATTTTTCTAATATTACTGGAAGTGTCTGGGGATTTTCCTTCTCTTTCATAATTAGTTTGGAATGGAGTCTACCAACTGCAAATTTGTTCATACTGAGTAAGAGCAGTAGTGTAGAATAAGTTTATTGCCTATTAAACAAATTAATTGTTATCCAGTAATACCAAGAACTCAATGCACTCCTGTAAATAAAATCTCTCAACGTGGCCCATATCCAGTCATTACTGGTCCTTTATGGGTTGTTTTAGGTGTGCCCAAATCAGCATTACTTTCTGAATGGATTAATACAGGGCTATCTATACAGATTCCAGTTTAGAAAGTCAAAATGATCTTGGTCAATGATTTAAGTGGTGTGCTTCACCTTGCCAGTTTGTTTAGTTTCCTCTATCTCCAAGCTGCTTAAATTCCTACTACTCAAATTATCCTTTCATTTTTTAAATGACTCATGTGTTCAAGGTTTTTAAAAAATGATGTCACAACCACCATTTTTTCCAAACTGTGATTATTAAATATAGCAACTCATGTACTCAGCTAGTGCAGAGAGAAAAGGAGGGAGACAGTAAAAGGAAATTGGAAGTGTTAAGAATCTTATCCATTAGTCATATCATTTTTCCCTTGTTCTTATCACTGTATGAAGTCTTCGTGTGGTTATGTTTTTGAAGACAAAGAATAAACTAAAATTGAGCCCAGCATCTTACTGTTTAAGGAAAAGTGAGTTCTAATAAGCTGAATTATACTAGGTAAATATTATATTTATTCTATTTATTTTTTCCTGTTCATATTATTAATATGGAGCCAGAGATGAAAAATTCAATAACTAAAAAATGACATAAAATGCACTAGGAGAAAATCACAGAATAATGATGTTACCTCTTTCTTTAAGAAATAAAAAGCAGTTCAGACTCAATGCACTTAGCCCTGAACATAGAGAAGATTCCAGGTCACACACACCCTCGGTCAGGTGGAAGATATCCGTGCCAACATTTCTGAGTATCAGAGTCAGAGCCTTTCAGTATCTTAACCCACTGCAAAGCTTTCAGAGCAAACTGGACTGAGCCAGAGAAGAGCAGGTGAGAATCCCCGTTAGTACCTGGCAACTACATTTCCCCATGGAGCATAAGAGTCATTGCCAGTGTAGGATAGGTTCTATCTTCCGGGCTACAAACATCCTAGGACCTGTTGCCAGAAAAATCTTTAGTCTTGACAATTGTAATTTTTAAGTTTGCTTTTTCTGTGGTACTTAGTTTTGATCACCCTCATTAATCGGGACCACAAATCTTTACATAAATTTATACTTTGTGCTAAAAAAAGAAAAAAGAAAAAAAGTAATGGAAGGTGAAATTTCTTACTCTACAATTGTCATTAGCTGTCCTTTCAAAAATATTATAATATATACATATTATTAATCAATTGAGGATAGAAATGTTCACACAAATATGTTACTGAGTCTGAATGTTTCAAGAAGAATTAAGCAGATATCAATAAAATAAATTGGAACAGTAACTGCATTGCTATGGGTTTTCAGTCTAAAATAGTATATAATAGTGCACAAGGAATGGTGCATAAAATGAATTTAGATCCAGCTATAGTTTGGACACTATAATTATTCCAATCTGTGCGAGGCAATGACTAGCTCTTGAAGGAGAAAATGCAAATTTCACCTAGATATAAATGTATCACATACTCCCACCCAGACAATTAACAAAACACATACTGTCTGATTAGTTACCTGTTTAATTACATGCCGATTGCCCTTTATGATGCATGTACTCTCACTTTTCCATATTGGAGCTAATTATTCCTGTATTCTTGAACACCAAGATCAAAGCCAATGGAATTGCACTTGAAGCTGCTGAAATAAAGGAAAGCTGCTTTTCAATGTGCTATTTTTCCTATTCTTCCATGGTAGCATGTTCATACTGTATTCTGTTGAATCTTCCATTTATAAAATACCAATTCATAATATTACCATGTTCCTGAAATGCTGCAGAATCCATTTAACTCTCATCTTAAAAATTCACAGTGAGTATTCATGTTATGAATGCCTATGATTATTCACTCTAAGTACTTAAACCTTTATGAAAACAAACCATACTAGGTTATGACTGTTTTGTTGGAGCTGTTGAATTGTGAACAGCTGCTAGTGAAGGGTGACTTCTTCCCTGATAAGAAATGTACACTGTCACTGCCTTTTGTTCTGATGAGTAGAGCCTTGAACCGAATAGTTGCCCTTACTCTTCTGCAGTTCGTATGTTGAATTCTTATCCCCAGTAGGATAGTATTTGGAGATGGGGACTTTGAGAGGTAATTAGGTCATGAAAGAGGAGACCTCATCAGTGGAATTACTGTTCTTACACAAAGAAATGAGAGATGATTTCTTTCAGACATTTAAGGGTACATCAAGAAGGTAGCCATCTGCAATCAGAAAGAGGAAACTCACCATACATCGAATGGTTTTGCACCTTAATCTTGTACTTTACAGCCTGCAAAATTGTGAGAAGTAAATGTTTATTGTTTAAGTCACACAGTTTGAGATATTTGTAACAGCAACAAAAGCTGACTAGGACAGGGAATTAATGCTAACACAGGAGAAAAATGTAGATGTTGATGTGAAGTTAGGTCTCTTCATTCAGAATATGTAAGATTTGGCTAGAAACCCAAAGATATTTTCATGTGATGGGCAGTGGTGATGTGAATTGAAGGACAATTTGCACCAGTCCAGGAGACTGCACACCTTATCAAACTTCCACTTACTAAAGGTTTGCAATAGCAATAGCAATGCAAATGCCAGTACTATAATAGTTAATTATTTTAGCCGCCTAATGAGGGGTGGCAATAGGGGACTCCAGACTCAAGGAAGCTCAAAAGTCCGCAGGAATGGAGAATATCAGTAGTTGTCATCAGTACAGACACTATGCTCATTACAGTGCAGGTAGCTGCTCTAATAGCATTATGTTAACAAGTCAAGAAGGCAGGAAGGAGGGCTGACAGGTGATCTAGAGCGTGCATGACTCAGTGACAAGGGGAACTCCACACTCCATTGTGGGCCATGTAAATTATGTGAAAAGGCTGACTTTGATCATCAAGACAATGAGCATTTGAGCTGTGATTCAAAACAATGAATATTGCTCTATACCTGTTGTCTGAGGGACTTGTGGAATTTTATCTAAGTGTTTTAAAAGACAAGTTCTTCTATAATTTCCTGTTAATGCATTATCTAAAAGCCTTAACTTTATTCTTTACATTTTTAATTGACATGACCTAAGCCAAAGTAAGGACCAGAGGAAGATATATGGAGATATTAAGGTGACTAAAAATTAATGCCTTGTTCAACCAATATAATTTTTTTACTCTTTATTAGTAATAAAGTAATTTGAAATATTACTTTATGTGTCAGGAGAAAAATGATTTATATTGATAATATTATATATTCTTGTTTTATGTTCAAGTTCCTTGTTATGTTTTAAAAAAGTATCTACTATGAGTGAATTTTTGTTTACATAGGAGATTAATTGAAATACAAATGCCCTGTACCTTCTAGGTCTGATGATCCTTTTGTATTTTCTCCAGAGTGTTTTACTTTTTTAGTGAAATTAAATAAAATCAAACAATTTAAGCAATTCTTCCCAAGTAAGTTTCTCTGCTATTATTACAATGCAAGGACTGATCTTGCATGAAGGCTTCACTCTCCATCAACTAATCTTTGTTACTCTTTGGGTTAGATTCTTTCTAGATGAATTCAGGGTTAAATTTTATCAGAAAGCCTTAACAGATTAGGTGGATAATTCTCTTTTCTTTAAATAGAATTCTGTTCATTTAGTTTTAAAGTATATTTGCTTTCCTTTAAGGGTTAATTGAGAATAATGTGTTGCTACAGAACATAAACCAAAACTATCCAGTTTGCTAAGATAAATCCTGAAATAAAAACAAACTAAATTATAAATAATACCATCTGCAAAACAAGAATGAAACAGAAATTTTTGTTTCACTGATTCCCACCATTATGCTTTAAATTATTCCATCCCTTCATTTATACTAATATATCAACTCTAAAAGAGAGAGGTTATGATATAAAGAAATTCATGCAACTAATTTAAAAATATTGTAGTCTAATTTATTCCACTAACTTTAAAAAATCTGAGCAAAGGAAGAAGTGTACTATGTGAAATAACAAAACGCATTTCTGAGAAGCTGAATTGGTCATTGTGCCATATTATTATTCATGGGACAAACACTCTCTCAAATATACAATTATGGCTCTCTGTGGTGGATATAACACTAGAGCAGAAGAGAAAGTTCCTAATTATCTTTGCCAAGGACACTTCCGGATTGTTTGTTTCCTGTTAGTCTGATATTATAATCATCAAGCAATCTTCAGATTTAATTTGACTATCCATGTGGCTTTTCCACAGGGAGAAAATTTACTAACCATTAAATATAGACATTCTGTATTCTTGAAATATTTTATTATAAATTAGTAAATTTTAATTCCAGGTCCCAGGGGTGTAGATCAGTAATGGAATTCTTGCCTAGCATGTAAAAGCTCTGGGCTCAATCTCCAGCACCACACAAACACACACACTAAATTAATTCCAATTTTATCTATCAGTCCCTTGAGCTTGGTTGGCTTGAATTTACCCCAGGGAGTCTGATTAATTCTAAGTACTTTGATAAAACAGAATTTTTCATCACTCAAAACTGAGAATGAGTTATTGAAAATAATGACCCAACTGAGGTGGTGCTTTGGAGGGGGTCTTCTGTTATTAAAGAACTGAATTAAAGTTCAAGTGTTGGAAATGGTGGTAAATAACCTACACTATAAAAAAATTCCTTAGGAAGTTAAATCAATGCATCTGAATGCATTTCATAGATCACAAACAACACTTTAATATAGTTATGGGGAAATAGATTGTCCTCCCTAATATGAGACCTCATCCAATCAATTAGAAAAAAAGTGTGGGGGGGGAATAAAACAAAAAGATTGGGTAAGAATTTCTACCTTAGTTTTTGAGCTAGAATATTGGTTTCCTGGGTTTTGAATTAGGCTAGAACTTTTGACTTTTTTGGGTTTCTAGTTTGCTGATTATAGATCATTGGGTATCTTGGATATCTCAGCTTCCTAAATCATGCGTGCTAATTTCATATACTAAAGCAATCTATCTGTCTCTCTGCCTTTCTCTCTAAACAGATACAGGTAGATTTAAAGATAGAGAACCCAAAGATATTGCCTTTATTCAAGGAGATGGAGTCTTTGGGATCTCTATCTATATCCATACATAGGGATGTCTATGTATCCATCTATATATCCATCCATCTCCCTATATCTATCATCTACCTAACTCTTATTGGGTCTATCTGCCTGAATGCTACCAAGATATAGTGCTGTGCCACACTGACCTAAACACATGGCAGTGGCTTTGGAACTAGGTAATGGATATTGGCTGGAAAAGTTTAAAGTGCATATAAGAAATATGGATATGAAGGATGTTAAGGGAAATTTTTGTTAGTCTCATATAAAAATGAAGAAAATATTATTGGAACATGTAGGGAAAATTAACCTTACAATAAAGTGGCAAAGAATTTGACTGGAATGTGTTTTAGTGTTTTGTGGAAAGTAGTACTTGTGAGAAGTGAAATGGATATTCCACTGAGGAGATTTATAAGCAAGTATTGAAGAAACAGCTCTGTTACTCCTGACTTATGGTAAAATATGGTAAGAGAGACACAAACTGAAAAATAATTTGTTAAGTAGTAAGGCACCAGACTTGAAGATTTAGAAAATTCTCAGCCTATCCATATTCCCCAAAAGATAGAAAACATGTTTGGAAAAAAAGATGGAATTATCACTTGCTAAAGACTTTGTGAGATTATATATGCAACATTGCCAGTTTTCAGTGAAAGTGATAGAGATGGTTCAAAATGAAGGATGGCTATCATACTGCTTGGAGTTTACAGGGTAGCATGAGAGAGCTATTTGATTACAAGTGTGTGCTGTTCTTTTATAAAATTTAATTTGTTCTTTATATAAATACATATATATAAACAGTAGACTGTATTTTGACATATTATACATACATGGAGTATAACTTCCCATTCTTGTGGTTGTACATGATGTGGAGTTAGGCTGATCATGTATTCATAAATGAACATAGCAAAGTTATGTCCAATTCACTCTACTGTCTTTTCTGTTCCCATCTCCCATCCCTTCCCTTCATTCCTCTTTGTCTAATAAAGTGTGTTGTTTTTTAAGAAGGAGGAAAGATGACCTTGAAGGGGATCTGGCTATCAGGGCCACTGCATTGGTTTCAATAGACTAAAAGTTCTCTGAATGCAGCTGCTGCTTCTGCTTCGGTGGACTTGGGAGCCAGGAGATTGAGCCAAAGACAATTATTTTTGAGCCTTCAGATTTAATGAAATTTGCTTTGCTAGGTTTTGGATTTGCCTGAAACTTGTCATCACTTTCTTCCAATTTATCCCTTTTGGAGTGGGAATGTCTATCCTATGCCTGTCTTAGCATGATTTTGGAAGCCAGACTAACTTGTCTGTTTCACAGCAGGAGGGAAACTTTGCCTCAAGATGAATGAATCATTCCTCAAGTCTTGCTGGGTCTGATTAAGATGATATTTAGGTGACACTTCGGATTTTAGACATTAACGTTCATTCTGAAACAGGTAAAGACTCTTAGGAGTAATAGGAAAAAATAAGGCATTTTGAATGTGAGGAGATGAATTCAGGGGTAGAAGTTTATGAGAATGAATGGTGTCCCCATTTCTAAATTCATACTGAGTCTCTAACACTAAATCTGATGGTATATGGAGGTGGGGCCTTGGGGAGATACTAGGTTCCCATGAGATCATATGGTGGGATTAATGCCATACTAAGAAGAGACACCAGAGACCTTGCTGTCTGCCTTTCCCTGCCATGTGAGGACACACAGAGAGAAGGCACCCATCTGCAAGCCAAGAACAGAACCCTAACCAGAATCAAAACATTTTGGTACCTTGATCTTGGATTTCCAGTCTCCAGAGCTGTGAGACAATAAATTTCAGTTGTTTAAGATACTCAGTCTATGGTAGCTTATAGTAATGGTAGGCTGAGTTGGCCAAGACCAGGTGACATTGTCAGAGAACTGGACTTGCAATACTGAATTTCAGAGGACAAGACTAAGTAAACGCATAGATTCAGAAATTATCAGGAAAGAATAAGAATCGCAGATTAATCTATCAATGTCCATCTAAAAAAGTAGAGCCAAGACCTGTATAGGCAGGGAATTTGGCACACACAAAAAAGTTTAAAACCAGAAATAAGCTTAAGATGTGTTGAAGAATAGTAAGTCAAACAGCAACCTGGAAAGGACAGTTCTGAAAGAAGATATAAAGGCTCAAACTCAAATTATTTTCAACCTATTTTAATTTAATAGACTGTGCCTTTCATCTCAGGCATGTTAGATATTGTCAATTTTGTTGAAATATTTGCATAATTGAAATCTTAAGACTTAATGGGTTAAAGTCCTTTCAGATCCCTTTAAACATGCCTGAGTGTGATGAAGAGCATAGTCGATTATTACGTATTGAAAGATATTAACTGGTTGAAAGAATCGTTAAAGCTGTGACCTAGACTTTGTTAACACCATTTAGTCCAATGATCAACACAGTGTGTCCACAAACTCCTGAGGATTACATAATCTGATCCATGAGGCTGCTATTAGAAAGGAATCATTGGTACTCTTATTTATGTTTGTATTTATCTTATGTTTGTGGAGGAGACTTTGTAATATGTGTAACATATTAGTGTTTGTACATATGTACTCATACATACACATACATACACATTTATAAAGGTGTGTTCAAACACTTATTAGTAGAGTTATGCCACAAAAAATTTTAGTGATCATTGCTTCAGTCGACGGTGTTATTCAGTAAGTGGAAGACTTGAATGATTTTGTAGTAATCTTAAATGATATTCTTTAGGAGTTGAAGATCAGTCAAAAAATTAATTATGGGAATAATATGATCAGATTGTTTTTCCCATGAAAACTCACCAGAAAACAGATTTACAGGAGACAATAGAAAATAGAGTGAGCAGCTGGAAAAATCTTTCTCTCTTCAGTAACGTAGATGTAAAGAGGGTAGTGATCACAACTGAGAGAAAGGACCAAATAAATAAAAAATCACCAGGTGAAACAAGCAGGATGTGGTGATTGATTGAGGGGTGTGAGAGAAAAGGAGGAGTCAAAGATGCCTCCAAGGATTTGAGCTTACATGCCCAATTAAAATCATCTGCAACAAAGAGTGCAATTAAGAAAAGCTCACGAATAATATGTGATCAAAAAAATTGTCAGCATGTTGAGTTTGGGAAGCTGAAAAGCTTTTCAAAGGTAAAGGTACTCAGAAAATGTCTGGACCTGAAGCTCAAAGGAGACGCCTGAATGAACACATTGCTTTAGGGGTCATAATAGGCACAAGGAGAGGCTGGCTCCAAAGGGCAAGATCACAAAGTGTAAAGTGCAGCCGAGCAGGCCAGGAAATATGAGAAGCATTCCTAGACAGGGACAGATACAGGGCACTTCTACTTATCTGATCTAAACTTTGTGGTTTCAATTTTTTAAAGTGAATTACGAAGTGTAAAATGGTGATTCATAAGTGGTGATATTTTTCAATCTTTGAAAGCATCTGCTCTCCGAAATGGCACCATGAGGTGTGAAAGAAAACTTTCATTGTGAAAAATTTGTCGAGTGGTAATTTTGTTTCTGTATTATGGAGAATAATGAGCTTAGGACTGGTTTTGGAATTAAAGTAATTAAATGCATGTGAATTTATGTATGTTCCTCTGTAATACATTGGACAAAATTTCAGATTAATTAAAAGTATTTCAATCTAAATTAAAATTTCACTTTATTACAAACTGAGAATAATATTGTGTGGAAACAATAGCAAATGCATTGTTCCATCTCAAATATTTCAAAATCGCCATTCTTTCTCTGTTTTCAATCTTTGAATATTCTTTTTTTCTTCATCTTAAATGAATGTGCTCCCTCCACTTTTCATCCCAGTGAATTCCAACACAACCTTCAATACCCAATTCATAGTTTATATCACCAGAAAACTGTATTTGGCTCCTATATATGTATTGTTTTCCTTATCCTATCATTCATGGGCTTATTTCTTTTTTGCCCAATTTATCATATTTTACTATAATCATTATTTTCTTTCATTATAGATTTTAGTTATTTATTTACTTTTAATATAGTATGGTTCACCTTTTCTCTCATTTATTTTCTGGTACAAAGAATTGAGCTAATAATTCTCTTCATTTTGTAGGATAGCATCATCATATTCCCACTCATTCTCTTTCCTTACCCCTCTGTAACAACCTCATGTGTCTGTTATATATTTTCTTTATATTGTCATTGTAAAAAAAGCCCAGAAAACATACACTTTTAAATGTCTCTTTCTTTTTTCTCTAAGTACTATGTTTTAAAATATATGTGTGTGTGTGTGTGTGTGTGTGTTTATACATATCGGGGTTGTATTGCATACACAGTCATGTGCCATGTAACAACATTTTGGTGAATGATGGACAGTGTGTATACACAAGGATGATCCAATAAGATTACAATGGAGGGCTGGGGTTGTGGCTCTGTGGTACAGCGCTTGCATAGCATACGTGAGGCACTGGGTTCGATCCTCAGCACCACATTAAAAACAAACAAAAAACTAAATAAAGTTATTGTGTCCATCTACAACTAATATATATATATATATATATATATATATATAGGTATAGATATAGATATAGATCATAATGGAGCTGAATATCTCCTATCTACCAGTGATGGCATAGCTGTCATGATGTAGCACAACACGTTGCTCACCTGTCTGTGGTGATGCTGGTGTAAAGAAACCTACTGTGCTGTCATATAAAAGTATAACACACACAATTATGTGTACTATATAATATTTGAAATGATAATAAGTGACTATGATACTGGTATATGTATTTACTGCACTGTACTTTTTATCATCATTTCAGTGTGCACTGGGTGTGTCTATAAAACACATCTTTTAGGAGGTATTGCGGAAGCCTTGTAATGCAGGAGATGACAGCTCTTCACTTGTCTTTTCCCATTAAGATCTTCTAGTGGAACAGGAAATAGAAGTGAAGACAGTGATACTGATGTTGATTCTGTGCAGGCCTAAGCTAATGCATGTGTTTGTATCTTAATTTTTAACCAAAAATCTTAAAAAGTTAAAGAAAAAAGGGTTAAGTTTTTAAAAATTAAAAAAATGTGTAGGATAAAAATATAAAGAGAAAATATTTTGCACAGCTATATTGTGCTTGTGTTTAAGTATTCAGCAGGATCAAAAGTTTAAAAAAATAAAGCGTATTGCATAAAAATGTTACAGTAAGCTAAGTTTAATTTATTATTAAAGAGAACTTTTTGTAAACTTAGTGGAGCCTAAGTATATGGTGCACAGTAATGCCCATTCATATTCACTAAACACTCACTTACTGACACCCATACAGGTGCAACATTTTTAATCTTTTCTTTAGTGTTTTCACTCTACCGTGTCTATGTTTAGATATGTTTAGCATCACAAATATTTACCAAAATGTTTCGTGTCTATGTTTAGATATGTTTAGCATCACAAATATTTACCAAAATGTTTCGGTTGCCAAAGTATTCAGTGCACTAACATGCTATACAGCGTTATAGCCTAGGAGCCATAGGCTACAGCATTCACTATCAAAGTACACAATAGGTGACATCATCCAGCTTTGTGTAAGTATGCTCTGCATTGTTCACTCAACAATGAAATCATCTAATATATTTAGTAGGACCTATCCATACTGAAATAGTATTTCAATACTGAAATACTGAAATAAAAGATCTTGTGGTCTCATAAAATGGCAATATTTTAAAGTCTCTCGTAATTGATACCTGCATGGCTAGAAATACCATTCTTCACATGCAAATATGCAGTTGTTATATTTTTTGTTTTTCTTAATACTATTATCTCTTAATTAATAATCCATGAATAAGTAATACTTATAAAATAAGGTATTTCATTTGTGAGTATTTTTGAAATTTCTGCCTTTTGAATAAAGCTATGATTATAACTATGTGTTTTTGACAAATATTCCATTAGTACTAGTGAATTCTCTTAGTTCCAGGGTTATATCATCAATTTTGTATATTTAGGCACAGAACAGCTTAGGCACATAGGAAATATATTAGGTGAATGATTGAATGAATAAAGGAACGGTCATTTTCCCTCGGCAAGTATATTTATTTAGATGATGAAATTTATTATTGATACCACAGAATATATCTCAACCAATGGAAGGATCTGAAAAATACAGAGTTAGGGGAATACTCTAGAAGAATAATTCTAAAAACTCCCTCATTTCTCTTCAACTCCTCATCTGAAATAAATGATGTACTAACATCTGTTTGTGACTAAAGGCTGGTTAGTTACCAAAGAGAAATCCCTGAAGACTATAATATATATATAATATTGTTTACCAAAACAAAATTCATTTAAATATAGTAATAATATGCATCATATTTTAGTGTACACCATACTCTAGATTCTTTTTTGAATTATTGTTATCAAATATTGATTACAATTTTTGAAGTAGTGTTATCTCCATAACTGAGATGCAGATTGAAGTTGAATAACTTGCCCAAAACCAAATAGCTAGTACATAGTGAACACTAAATTTTCCCGACAGTGAAGGTGTGTCTGACACCAAAGCCAGGTCTCTTGTCCTCTACTCCTGTGATGTCAAAGGTCTTCACCTTGCACATAAGCATGAATGAATTGCACTGTCTACATGGACTGGTGAGTGGAACAGAATTCCAAAGGAGCACTCAGGCTTGAGAAGGAGCACAGAGATTAATTTGCTGCAATAGCTACCATTGATTTGGCAGAGGTTTGTCACAATATTTGGCGGGTAGTTTAACATCTCTTTCCCTCTACTATCATAGAACATAGAGTGCATTCCATAAACTGATGAATCTTCTACTAATTGAAATATTTTCTCTGCTTAGAACCCTAGACTACCTTCATTATAGACCTCTTCTTCTTGACCTCTAGTAGCCATCTCCCAACACTTCTGACAGAAGCACAGATGATTTCTTTGTCTAGTTCCTGGTGTTCTTGAGGGGAAAATGGCATTCTGCCTCCTCCCATGCTCAGTCTTTGTTCTTCTTCACCTCAACCATTCCAATGAGAGATTGAGGAAGCAAAACAAAAGACTCCTGCAGGAAAGAATTCACACACACAGTTCTTCGGAAAGGAAATGTTTTTATTTTGAGAACTACCTGTTCACTAAGAACAATGTAAGTTGTTCAAAGTTTTAAATTTTATTGTATGAAAGTGAAGAAAATGGCCATGCATCCCACTGGAGTCTTTCACTGGCATGGATGCCTTCACTGATGTGCTAAGTTATGGCAATAATTTGGACCTGGAATGTTCCCGAAAGGGTCTACGTATTGAAGAATTGGTCCACAGCTTGGTGCTTTGAGAAGTAGTGGAAACTAGGAGGGGCAGCCTAGTGGGAAGTCTTACGGTCATTGTAAGGTGATTTTGGGACCCAGTCCCTCCTCTTTTTCTCTCTTTATTCTCAATCATGAGGTGATCCCATTATAATGTGCCACCAAAGGCCCAAGGCAATGGGGCCAATGGGTCATAACTGAAGCCTCCACAATTGTGGGCCAGAATAAACCTTTTCTCTACATGAGTTGATTTATCTCAGGTATTTGTTATAATAATAGAAAGCCATTAACAGTCATTCATGTTTTTTTCCATGAGTTTTTAAAACTTTGTTCTGTTGGTTGGATATAATAAAAATTACTTCAAGAAATATTTTTTTCTTAATTCTTGTGAATGCTACTCATATTACCTTAGGATAGTTGCCATTTCTCAAGTCTGAATTTCTATTCCATAGTCTGCATTTCTATTCTCGTGAGAGAGTCTCTGCTGAATAGAGGCACTTCATTAGATAATGTTAGAGATAACTTAACAAATTTTTCTAGCTGCAGGGAAGCAATCACATTCTAGGACTATAAATTTGATTCTTTAGTAAATCAAGAGCAAATTTTCTCCAGAAGTATGAATCTTTTGCTGAAATTTTGTTGAAATTTTTAAGAAAATTAAAATATAAGATTAAGAAGAAATTCTATGTTTGCAAAGCCTTTCAAGTTGTATTAACATGCTCTTATCATGAATAAATTCACCAAGATATGTGAAGAAATATTTCAGGAGAAATGGATAGAGACAGGGCTGAGCAGATCCACATAGAAGCATTAGTTCACTATTATGAGAATGGTTCACTTTTTATAAAATTTGGTCATCAAAGGAAGGAAAGGATCTAAGAACTAGATATAGGCAAGTTTTCCTCTCTAAAAAAACCTTTTATCTTGTGAATATATTCCTAAGGGTTCTGGGACTCTGTTATATATGTGAATCTCTCTGCCTTCCATATTCCTGCCTTTCTGTTTTGGGGCCATAGTCTTGACATGACCTTGACAGAGAGAAAAAATAAAGAAATTCCAAATTTCCACTTAGTCTCAAACTGGCTCATCTGATGAAGGTATCGTATGGAAGTGCTATAGGCAAAGTTTGAAATATACTTTGCAAATTTAGATCCCATGATAAATAGGGAAACCGTTCTGTTGGTTACACTTTATTTTCTAAGATTCAGCTCAAAATTTTAATGCTTTGATTATAGAGATTGTATGTAGGTACCCTTACTTGCATTACAGCTACATTATTAGGATTTGTATTATGTAATTTTTTCAGGATACTTTAACCAACTAATTATACAGGAATTTAGTCAGTTTTCAACACCAAAGAACGTTAATAGTAACAGTATTTTACCAGAGTGTTCCAAAAACATAAATATATAGCCACAGTTTCTATCTCCCTAACAATTTATATTCCAGACACATGCAAATTAACAAAGCTTTTCTTTTTATTGTACAGATTTTGATCAACACTCATATCATCAAATTGTATAGGCCAGGCCACACAGCATTTAAAAAGGATATTTAAATTACAGTTATTATTGGACCACATCTACAGAATGATGAGGGAATGCATCAATTGGGTTGTAGTTCATAGTTTTGAGCTTCAGAAAAGGGCAGGTATATTGATAAACAGCATGTCCATTAAGAATTTCACTTTTTTTTCTTTTCTGTGGTACCGAGGATCAAACCCAAGGTTTCTCGTATGTTAGGAAAGTGTTCTACTATTGAACTATATTCCCAGCTAGTATTGCAGTCATCAAAGATACAAATAACAGGAAAAGATGGAGTCGTAGGGAAAGGAAGCACTGCCCAGCAGTTCCTCAGCACCAGACTTTACAAGGCAGGAAAGCTGGTCTTCAGCAAGGTAAGTAGCAAAGCAACCTCACTGAAACATAATACTGCATGGTTTAAAAAAATAATCATAGTTACAGAAAGTCAGTCAGTAACTTGAGTGTTAGAAACAGGACCTTAGAGATGCCCCAGCTTTGGCCGCCAACAGACGAAAGAGAAGCATGGCCAGTGGATAAAGAAATTTAATAAATAAATAAATAAATAATGTAGGAAAACCTGTGGTCTAGAGAGGAAGCCTGATTTTAATGGACACAGAGTTGGCAGGTTAGCTTATCACTGAAAACAAATTAAAAGCAGTCCACTGAGGTGAAAGCATTCTGGAGCACTCCGGAGCAGGCCAGCCCTCCATGTGTGTGGCATGGAAAACCCTCCATGCAGCCTTCTGCCATACTGGTGAGTGAGGAAAGCATTTAGCAAGTATGAGGAACCATTCACCAGTATGAGGAACATACTGGTGAGTGAGGAAAGCATTTCCAGGAGCTGAAAGCTGTCTCTTTGCAGCTGAGGCAACTGTGAGCCCACCCTGGGTGGGACGCGGGACTGGGAATTTAAAAAGGAAGTTGCCAGTAACCAATGAAAACATTTCCAGAGAGTGCCTGAACCACAGAGACTGAAACAAGTAAGCAACTGGACCCCTAGGGGAAAAAATCCATAGTAGCTGGCACTCTGTAAGAGCTATTGCAGAGATGAGCACTGTGGTCACGCAAGTGCATCTGCACTCCAGGGCGGTAGCGAGATTACACAAATCATCAGCATTACCCAGTCTATCCCACCCAATCCTGGGGGGTTGGAAGCTGGGAGCTGCTACACATGCTGGCAGCTAAGTGAGGAATACAAGGACAATGGTCAAAAGACAGAGCCAAAAATAAAGACAAAAATCCACCTCCTCCAAAAGATTTGACCACCAGATTGAACCAAGACCTCTATCTCTCATTATGATGTTTTTTCTTTTCCTTCTTTTTTCTTTTTCTTATTCCCATCTTTTTATTCTTTTTAATTGTAACATTTTTTTCAAACATCGTTTTATCAAATTATATTATTCTCCACTTTTTTTTCTTTCATTATGCATGGTTTTGTGTGTTTTTGAGTGTACGTGTGTGGTTGTTTTTGCTAACACTGTGTGGATAAGTTTGATTTAAATATATATTGTCATACATTATTAAATATATATTATATTTTAATGTGACTTTATTCATTAAAAGCTTTCTCCTGCATGTGTTAATTATCTAGCCTAGATAAGACTTAGATGGGGTACAATTATATGAGGGTTTCAGTTGTTTCAAACTTATATTTGCTGATTGATTCATGTCTAGATTCTGAAACCTCCTATCTACTCTTCTTCACTCTCTTCCCCCAGTGACAGTGAAAATTTCCTGTTCCCCACTCCTTGTCTTCTTTTTTGCATTACTTTCGTTTAACTTATTATTCCTTCTTCTTTACAACTGATACCTGCTCCTATTTTCTGCCTCTCCTCTGATCACTTTTTCAAACATTTCAAATTTTTTTTTGCCTTCCTACAACTATTTTATCTTACTTAAGAAACAGTAATCTCACTAAAAATTAGCAATTATATAGATTATGTAATTCCTACCCGATTCAAGTTGTTATGATTATTAACAGTGGATAACACAATATACACCTACTTTTAAATGGCTGATATAGTTCTGTTTTGGGGGGGGAAGGGATAACTGGGGATTGAACCAAGGGGTATGTTACCAGTGAGCTATATCCCCAGCTCTTTTATTTGTTTGAGACAGGAGCTTGCTAAGTTGCTTAAGGCCTTGCTAAATTGCTGAGGCCAGCTGAAACTTGCAATCCTCCTGTTTCAGTCTCCTGAGTCACTAGGATTACAACTTGCAAGTTCACAGTTTTTTTTATTTTTGGTACTGTTGTTAAATGCTGCCCCCCCCCATTCCTATATAGGTGGGTATTTGTGTAATAGACATCAAAGCAGGCACTGGATATTTATCTTAAGGCTTTACATCTGTTGTTAACATTAGTGCCATTCCTGACACCCTCTCCCTCTAAGAGGGGCTGGAAGGAAATTGAGATACTTTAATATTATGAAGTAGAGACCCTAGTGCTGAGAAATACTCACATCTCAGTCAAGCAATCTACCCCACCTGAGCCTTAACATTACTCCAACTCAGAGAATTGAGGAGACAAAAAATCACAAACCAACAATGACCAAAGAAGGAATAATTGGAGAGGAACCTCAGGTCCCACTCCTTAACATCTTCTCATATATTAAAGGGAGAGAGAGAGAAAGAGAGAGAGAGAGAAATCTCAGAACAAGTAAGATAATTACACACAAAAGGACATGAATAAAAAAGAGGAAGGGGAATCCATATCCTTGAACTTGACAGACAATCCCAAGACCTCTGAAAACATGAGGAAACAGGCAAATAAATTCCTCTAAATTCACAATTCCCCAACAAAGGATCCCCCTGATATTGAAGTGGATGAAACTCCCAGAGAAAGAGTATAAAAATTGATTATTAAAATGTTCAGTGAATTAAAAGAAGATCTAAGGAATAAATTAAAAGAAAAAACACAAGAGATGAAAGATATTTATATCTTTCTTTATATTTCAATAAAGAAATATAAACATGAAAAATAAACCAATCAAAACCTCTAGAATGAAAGACACAACAAATCCAATTAAAAATTCACTTGAGAGCATAACTAACAGTTTAGATTGCACAGAAAATAGAACTTTAGCCTCTAAAAACAGAACTTAAGCCTTGAAAATGATGTATATGAGCTTGAGTACACAGAATCCAACAAGTGGAAAAAAATTATAGAGCATGATTAGAATATACAAGAACTCTAGGACAACCTGAGAAGCATTTGAACAAAAGAGAATATAGAGATACAAGCTAAAGGCATTAAGAACATTTTCAATGAGATAATTATAGAAAACTAATCCTATATTAGAAATGAGATAAACATCCACACACAGGATGCATACAGGAACCAACAATGACCAAAGAAGGAATAAACCTAAATAAACCTAATAAACCTAATAACTTAAATAAACCTAATCAAATGAGAAGTTCTCCAAGACATGTCACAATCAAAATGCCTAATATAGGAAAAAAAAAATTAAAAGCTACAAGAGAGAAACATCAGGTCATATTTGGAGACAAACCGAGAAGGCAAACATCTGATTTCTCAATTCAGACCCTAAAATCAAGGAGGGACTGGAATGAGATATTCCAAATTATAAAAAGAGCTACTGCCAGCCAAAGCAACTATAAACTCAGCAAAGCTCAGTTTCAAATTCAAGGAATAAATAAAAATTTCCATGACAAAAATAAACTAAAAAAATTTATAACCTTTAAGCAAGAACTATAAAGAAGCAGAGAAAAACCACACACAGAGGAACTCAAAAACTTCTGAAGCACCCCAATAGAGGAAGATCAATCAAGAGTAATCTACTAAATGAGAATCAAGACACTAATAAATATAGCAAAAAATCAAAATGCAAGGAAACCACAAACATATACATACTAAAACTGAATATTAATGGTCTCAACTCTTAAATTAAAAAATACGCATTAGCAGAATGGATCCAAAACAAGATCCAAGTATGTGTTATTTACAAAAGACTCATAGGAAAAACATCTGTAGACTGAAGGTAAAAATGTAGGGCTGGGAGAAATTCTATGCAAACAGATTCAAAAAAACAAGCTGGAGTTGCCATCCTCATATCTGACAAAGCAGATTTTATGCAATAATTGATCAGAAGAGACAAAGAAGACCACTACATTCTGGTAAAGGGAATAATCCAACAAGAATATATAATGATAGTAAATATTAATATCTGAAATATCAGGGTATCCAATTGCATAAGAACTACTCTGGCAATAAATCTTGGATAGACACCAACATAATGATACTAGGTAATTTCCACACACAACACACACTTATCACCAACAGACAAGTCATCAAAACATAAAATCAATGTAGATATTTACATCCTAAATAAAACTATAAATCAAATGAACCTAACAGACATCTACATAATATTTCACCTTCCAACTGCTGAATTTACCTTTTTCTTGACGTCTCATGGAACCTTTTACAAAATAGACCATTTTCTATGTCACAAAGTAAATCTTGGCAAATATAAAACAATCAAAATAATCCCATACATTCAATCAGATCACAATGAAATTAAATTAGAATCAACAGCAAGAATATTAATAGAAACACACAAATATATGGAGAATGAATAATACTCTCTTAAATGAAAAATGAACCAAAGAAGAAAGGAAAGTATAAATTAAGAAATTCTTATAAATGAACAAGAACAGAGACACAACATATCAAAATCTCTGCGACAGTAAGAGGAAAATTTACAGCACTTCATGCCTACAACAAAAAAAAATTCCCAATAAATAATCTTATGCTCCACATTGAGGCCTTAGAAAAATAACAAACTAATTCTAAAATCAGTAAAAGACAGGAAATAATTAAGATCAGTACAACAATGACTTGGTTCTTTGAAAGGATAAATAAATAGGATCAATAAACACTTAAGCAAATTACCCAAAGAGATAGAACACCTAAATCAATAAAAGTATAGTCGCTAAAGGAGATATCACCATAAGCTCTTCTAAAATCCAGAGGATTATCAGAACCTATTCTGAAAATTTATACCCCAATAAACTGGAAAACCTACACGACTTTGAAAAAGTTGTAGACATATATGACCTGCCCAAATTGAAACAAGAAAAACAAAATCTAAACAGACCAATATCAAGTAATGAAATTGAAACAGCAATGAAAACCTTCTGAAAAGGAAAAGCCTAGACCAGACAGATTCTCAGCTGAGTTCTTCCAGACATTTACTGGTTTAAGATGAGTATTTCTCAAATTATTCCATGGAATTGAAAGTGAGAGAAGACTTCCAAAAACATTCTGTAAAACCAATATACCCTCATATCAAAACTAGACAAAGATGTATCAAGGAAAGAGGATGAACATAGATGCAATGTCATTAATAAAATATTAGCAAACCACATTTCAAAACACATCAAGAAGACAATATACCATAATCAAGTGGGTTTATTTCAGTGATGCAAGGTTGATTTCATATATGCAAACCAATAAATGTAATAAACCAGTTAAACAGAATTAAGGACAGGAATCACAGGATCATCACAGTAGATGCATAAAAGACCCTCATTAAAATATAGCACCCATTAATGTTAAAAATGCTAGAGAAGCTAGATATGGAAGGAACTTACTTCAGTATCATAATGACTATTTATGACAAACACAACACAAACACCATACTAAATGGAGAAAATCTAAAAGCATTTTCTCTAAAATTAGGAACAAGATAAGACTATTTGCTTTCACCACTCTTATTCAATATAATCTGGAAACATTCAGCCAATGCAGTCAGGCAAGAGGAGGAAATCAAAGAGATGCAAATAGGAAAAGAAGAAGTCAAACTATATCTGTTTGCTCATGACATGATCCTGTATCTAGAAGACCCAAAAATCTCAACCAGGAGACTTCTAGAGCTTATAAATGGGTTTAGCAAAGTAGCAAGATTCAAGATCAACATCCATAAATTAATAACTTTCCTATATTCCAGCAGTGATTCAGCTGAGGAAGAAATCAGGAAAACCATCTCATTCATAATAACCTAAAAACAAACAACAACAACAACAAAAACACAACTACCACCACCACCACAACAACAACAACAAAAAAACCCTAGGAAATTATTCTAAGTGAGGAGGTAAAAAAGCTTTACAATTAAAAGTATAGAATACTAAAGAAAGAAATTGAAAAAGACCTAAGAATATGGAAAGCACCCCCCTTCATGTTCTTGGACAGGCTTAAATAATACTGCCAAAATGGCTATACTACCAAAAGCAAAATACAGATTCAATGCAATCCCCCAAAGTATCAATGACATTCTTAATAAAATCAGAAAAAAAAATCTCTAAATGTCTTTGTAAGACACCCAAAATATCCAAAGCAATACTGAGGAGGCATCTTAACACCTGATCCGAAATTATACTACAGATCTAGAGTCATAAAAACAGCATGGTATTGGCATCAAAAGAGAAATGGGGACTAATGGAATAGAAGACACAGAGATAAATCCACATACCTATAGCCATCTGATATTTGACAACGTTGCCAAAAATATATTTTGGAGAAAAGACAACATTTTAAACAAATGGTGCTTGGAAAACTGGACAGCAATAGGCAGAAAACTGAAACTAGATCCCTATATCTCACACTGAACAATAGTCAAATCTAAATTTATGAAAAACTTAGGAGTTAGACCGGAAACCTAGCAATTGTTACAAGAAAACATAAAGTCAACACTCCATCATATTGGTGCTGAACCAACTTCTCTAATAAGATCCCCAAATCACAATAAATAAAACCAAAAATCAATAAGTGGATGCCATCAAATTAAAAAGCTTCTGCATGGCAAAGAAAATGATTGAGAGATTGAAGAGTAAGCTGAGAGTAAGAGAAAATCTTCATCATCTACTCCTCTGACAGAGGATTAGTATCCAGAATATATAAATAACTCAAAAAACTTAACACCAAGAAGTCAAAAAACTTAACATCAAGAAATAAGTAAATAACCTAATCAATAAATGGAAAAAATAACTAAACAGAAAGTTCTCAAAAGAAGAAACACAAAAGGCCAATAATTATGTGAAAAAATATTCAATATCTCTAGCAATCTGGAAAATTCAAATCAAAACTACACTGAGATTTCATTTTAGTCAGAATGGCAATTATCAAGAATATAAGTGACAATAAATGTTGGTGAGGATGTGGGGAAAAGGGTAGAGTTGTATATTTTTGGTGGGACTGCACACCAGTACAACTACTCTGGAAGATTTCTCAAA
This sequence comes from Geosciurus inauris, assembly GCA_004024805.1. NCBI lineage: Eukaryota > Metazoa > Chordata > Mammalia > Rodentia > Sciuridae > Geosciurus > Geosciurus inauris. The sequence continues at coordinate 43,947 of PVHX01004141.1, forward strand.
AAACTAGGGATAAACCACCATATGAACCAGCTATTTCACTCCTTGGTATTTTTCCCAAAGAACTAAAATCAGTATATTATAGCAATATAGCTATTTCAATGTTAATGGGAGCACAATTCACAGTAGCTAAAATTATGGATTTAATCCAGGTTCCTAACAAAATAAGAATGGATTAAAAAAATTATATGTATACACAATGGAGTTCTACTCAGCCATAAAGTAGAATGGAATTATGACATTTGCTGGTAAATTGATGGAAAAGGAGATCATGCTAAGTAAAATAAACCAGATTCAGAAAGTCAAAGGTTGAATGTTTTCTCTCATATGTGGAAGCTAGAATAAAATAAAGGATAGGAGGAGGGAAGGAGAGGATATCATGAAGATATAGGGAAGATCAGTAGTGTAGATTAAGGAGATTGTTATGGTTTAGATATGAGCTGTCCTCCAAAAACTCATGTGTGAGACAATGCAAGAAAGTTTAGACTTGAAATGATTGTTACGAGAGCCTTAACCTGATCTGTTCATTAATTCCCTGATATGGATTGATTGGGTAATGGCTGTAGGTGAATGGGATATGGATGAAGGATGTGAATCCCTAAAGGCATGCATTTTGGGGTGTATATTTTGTCCTTGTTAAGTGTAGTTTTCTCTCTCAGCTTCTTGGTGCTATGTCCTGAGCTGCTTTCCTCTGCCTCATCCTTCTACCATGATGTTCTACCTCACCTGGGACCCAGAGAAATGGAGCCAAATGTCAGAGGACTGAGACCTCTGGAACTGTGAGTGCGAAAAAGTCCTATACCTCCCCTAAAATGGCTTTTGTCAGGTCTTTTGTTCACAGCAGCAAAAAAGCTGACTAAAACAGAGATTGAGAAGCAAAGTGGAGGGGTGAGAAAGCAGAGGCAATGCAGAATGAATTCTTAAAAAATCATTTTTGTGCATTATAAATATACCACAGGTAATTTCATCTTTATGTGAAGTAAAAAGAGCCAATCAAATATAAATAAATAGAAGAGTGAAAGGTAGTCTAGCAGAGTAGAAGAAGGAGAATGGGTGAAGGGAGAGAAAACAGGAGGAAAGGGGAAAAGGTGAGGATCATGAACTGAATTTATCAAGATAAACTCAACTACTATGTATAAGTATAAAGCTCTAATATAAAAAGATATAAATAGTAATTTTTGACTAGGATGTGGGCAAAAAGATACACTTTTACACTGTTAGTGGGAATGCAATTTAGTCAAATTACTTTGGAAATCAGTCAAAAGACTAGGAATGGAGTCATCATATGACTCAGTTATCCTCCTCCTTGATACCAAACACTTATTGAAAAGAATTGAATTCAGCATATTATAATTATACATACAAACCCATATTTATAGCATCACAATTCACAAGAGACAATTTATTGAATCAGCTTAGATGTCCCTCCATAGATGAGTGAATAAGGAAAACATGGTATATGTCCACAATGGAGTTTCATTTAGACATAAAGAAGAATAAAAATTATGTTATTTGCTGGTAAATTGAAGGAACTGAAGATCACCATGCTTAGCAAAATAAGTCGGACTCAGATAATCAAGGGTTTAATGTTTTCACCCATATGTGGAAGATAGAGAGAAATAAAAAAAAAAGACATTTAAAAGGGATCTCATGAAAATAGAAGAAAGAGCAGCAGACTAGATTAATGGGATCAAGAGGGAGGAAGACAGGAGAACATGGGGAGCTAAAGGGCAAATGAAATTTTGCTATGTCCATGTATGAATATATGAATCCCATTTTTATATATAATAATAATTCAGTAATAAAAAAATAATAATAGAAGGGAGAATAGAAGAGTAGAGGAAAGAGGTGAGGGGGATAGAGGAAGGGAGGGAAAGGGAAGCACTGGGAAATGAGATTGATCAAATTATGTTATGTACTTGTATAGATATTTCCTAGTGAATCCCAACTATGTATAATTATAATGAACCTATAAAAGATTTCAGTCTACATTCTAGAAACAAATCTATTTTCAATCTACAAATTAACATATTGTTACCTGACTTTATTTAATTAATCTGTGCATAAAAATTATCCAGGAAGAAAGGTAACAACACATAAAATATTAGAATAAAAAGACAAAAGAAAAATAAATATAATGAAAATAATACATAGTAATCTGTAAGAATGATTGTTGATGGTTGAAACAAATAATCAATATAAAGATTTAAATTAATAAAAACATATAAACTAATAAAAATTGATCTGAATGTAGCCAAAGTTATAATTGACTACACATATATAAATACATTTTAAAAATCTTGTGATTACAAAATATGTTTTAATGAAATTTCTAGAAAATTCAGCAATGTGTGGTAGAAAAAATAGCATCCATCATCCTGTTGCCTTTCAAATCTCTTATATCATTTGACATAATTACTCCCAGAATTTAGTTCAAATATTTCTGTATTTGTAAATGTAGTTAAGATACTTACTTAACATTTGTTAGTTATTTTGTTATATTTGATTTTCTATTCTCAAGTTTTTCCATTAATATCATATAATTCCCACTAACCAGGGGATTTTTGACTTATTTGTAGGAGCTAAATTATTCTGACTTACCTTGGACCTCATCTCTTCCTGCTCTCTTCTCATTCACTCTACACTAACATTCTTATTCTTCCTCCACCATGCTAAGTACATCCTTCTTGGGGTCTTTGTCTGTACCATCCTCCCTTCCCATAGTGCCCTTAGCATCCTAAATCCATCAACATTTACACATATGTAGATTCAACCCACTCTGGATACAAAATATTTGAAAAAGCATGTAGTAAGCATGCCCATACTTTTCTACTTGATAATTATGTCCTGCACAATATAATATACTGAACAATACAATATACCAACTATTCAAATAGGGTTTATATTATATTAGGCATTAAAAGTTTCTGGAGATAATTAAAAAGTGTACAGGAAGACAAATGTACATTATATGCACATATCACAGCATTTTATATAAGGGACATGAGCATCCAGAGATTTTGGAATCCATCAGGGTAAGGGCATCATTGAATAAAACCTCAGTAGATATCAAGGGATAGTTATAATTGCCATATACATTTATTTGCTTATTGTCTATTTCTCCCCCTTCTTATATGTGTGTGCACACAGACACACAGACACATAGACCACAAAAATCTAGGAAAGCAGGATCTTTCTTTTGTTCACATTGGAATTAATAGAGTTTGACAGTGTCTGGTGCATAGTAGATTAATAAATAGTTGAATGAATTATTAAATTTTTTGACTGCAAGTATTCCATTTCACAGAAATACCAGTGAGAAGTTTTATTTTCTCACCACCAACATTTTTTTGTTACACATGACAATAGGATCTATTTGATATACACATATATTTTATATGTGTGTATGTGTTAAGTCTAAATTATTAATTTTATTTTTAGTTCCATAACTTCTTTCTTTATTTTTTTTTTGGAAGGTTTATCCTGTGATGGGTGAGACATGTATACACTTCACCCAGCATTATTGCATTTTGGTCTATTTGATTCTTGGTATTCAAAAGGGTTTATTTGATATATGCAGATCCTCCATTGTTGGGAGCATAAGTATTTATGATTATTATTTCTTGTTCTTGTATAATTCTTTTTAGCAGTATGAAAAGACCTTCTTTGTCTCTTCTAATTAACTTTGGCTTGAAGTCCACTTTATCTGATATGAAGGTAGAAATCCCTGATTGTGGTAAATGGAGGGTGCTGGAGAATATCATGCTAAACAAATAAGCCAAATCCAAAAACATCAAAGCCTGAATGTTTTTCCTGATAAGTGGATGCTGACCCATAATGAGGGCGAGGCTAAGGAAGATTGGAGAAACTTTGGATTGGGCAGAGGGGAGTGAGGGGAGGGAAGAGGGTGTGTAGGTGGGAAGAATGGTGAAATGAGTCAGACATTATTACCCTATATACATGTATGATTGCATGACTGGTCTGACTCTGCATCATGTTCAGCGAGAGAAATGAGAAGTTGTGCTCCATTTGTGTAGAATGTGTCAAAATGCATTCTGCTGTCATGTATAACTAATTAGAACAAATAAATAAACATGCTTGTATACTAGATCCATGTGAATGATATACTATTCCCATCGCTTCACCTTCTCTTGTGGATCTCTTTGCCTATGAAGTGAGTCTCTTGAAGATAGCATATTGTTGTGTCTTGTTTTTAATCCAATCTGCCAGCCTGTGTCTTTTGATTGATGAATTTAGACAATTTATATTTAATGTTATTATTGAGAGATGATTTTTATTGCCTGCCAATTTAATTTATTTCTATTCTTAAATTTGCATTAGTTTATCCTTTGCTTGACTATTATTCTAGTCTAGTTTTCCCCTCTGCTGGTTTTTATTTTTATTTGTCATTTCATCTTTATGGAAAATTTTATTGAGTATGTTTTGTAGTTCAGGCTTTCTAGTTGTGAATTCTTTTAACTTTTGTTTATTGTAGAAGGTTTTTATTTCATGATCAAATCTGAAGCTTGATATGCTGGGTATGGTATTCTTGGTTTGCATTCATTTTTTTTTTTCAGAGCTTGGTATATATTATTCCAAGATCTTCTAGCTTTTAAGGTCTGGGTTTAGACATCAGCTGATGATCAGATTGGCTTACCTTTAAACATGGCCTTTAACTTTTCTCTAGGAGCCCTTAAAATCCTACCTTTATTTTGTACATTACATCCCAATGTAATGTAATTTCAATACATTGGGTATTTTCATAATAATGTGCCTTGGGCCGGTTGCAGTGGTGCAAGCCTGTAATCTCAGCACTTAGGGAGGCTGAGACAGGAGACTCACAAGTTCAAAGCCAGCCTCAGCAACAGCAAGGTGCTAAGCAACTCAGTGAGACCCTGTCTCTACATAAAAACACAAAACAGGGCTGGGGATGTGGCTCAGTGGTCAAGTGCCCCTGAGTTCAATCTCCAGTACCAAAAAAAAAAAAAAAAATTGTGCCTTGGTGTGGTTCTGTTGTAATTTTGTCTACTTGGAGTCATGTATGCCTCTTGCATTTGATTTTCCATTTCATTCTTAAGGTTTGGGAAATTTTCTGATATTTTTTTATTAAAAATATTATGCATTCCTTTATTTTGTATTTCAAAGCCTTCATCTGTTTCAATGAATCTTAAATTTGCCCTTTTCACATTATCCAATATCTTGAAAATTCTGTTCATGGTCTCTTAATATCTTTTCTCCACAGTCAACTTTATTTTCAAGATTATATTTGTCCCCATTGCCTGAAATCTGTCTTCCAAGGGATGTAGTCTTTTGATGGTGCTTTCCATTGAAATTTCAATTTGGTTTACTGATTCCTTCACATAGAGGATTTCCATTTGAGTCTTTTTCAGAATCTGTCTTTATCGAAGTTATATTTCACTTCTTGTATTTTTCTCCCTTATTTCACTCCTTAGATCATTGTTTATGTGGCAGATCAGCTTAACTGTAAACTTTCTAAATTTCTTCTCTGACATTTCCTCCACTGTGGTGTTCCTGGATTGTGTTATTAAGGTATTTTGGTTTGTTTGGGATGGTTTGTTCCCTTGCTTATTCATTTTGTTTGTGTGTCTTCCCATTTATCAGTATTAATTGGAGGCAGCAGACATTTAGAATGTCCCTGAAGGTTTCTTGTACTTCACACTTTAGGGAGTGACAAATAATAACAACAACCAATGCAAACAATATACAGTATTAAACTGAATACTTAGTTCCTATTCTGACATCCTCAGTGTTAATTGGTACAATAAACAGAAATGATATGATAAGCATTTGCCAATAGTAATAATAGTAAGTTTGCAAGTGGATTAGCTATTTCAAAAAATAAATAGGGAGACTGCTGAAGAAATGTAGGATATGAGGATTATGAGGGAGGAGGAGAAAAATGGAAGTAAAAAATGTAAAGAAAAGGTGAAAAAGAGAACTATATAATTTGGCTGTTAGCAAAGAAAAAGAAAGCAAGGGAGTCCAGATAAATAGACATATGAAAAACAATACAAAAGCAAACCAAAATATACTAATCAAAAACCCTATCCCTCAAAAGGCAAAGTCATGAAAAATAACTACCTTTAAAAAATGTTAGATATGAGAACAATGAGACAAATATGTATATATGTATAAAAGTACATGAACCATTGAGCACATAAACAACCAAAAAAAGAGAAAAAGAAGAAAAAGAAAAAAAAATTAAAAATAAAATTTTTTTGACAAAAATGAGATTTATGAAAAATTAATTTCCATTGTGGTGGCTAAAAGAGGCTCTACCCTCAGAGTGAGATCACAATAAATTTCTGTGAGAGGAACTGCCATAGGCAGAGGTGCTGAAGTAGGGTTTTTTAGGTCTAGGTAGGCCTCAGGTGTTTGGTGAATGGTGATTGGTCTGAAGATTTTAAATCAGTGCACCTCCAGAGCCCAGCAGCTGCTGAGCCACACTGGGAGACTACATCCCAGGTGTCTCCTCTGAATTCCATTGATGCAACAGAGAAGTCAATCCTTCACCCCCTCTGCCACCCATGGATCCTGTTCTTCCTGGAATCCTGGGCTTATTCACCATGCACACAATCACTCTTACCTGCCCAATCAAATTCCTGGCCCACCCCAGCTTGTTCTGTGTGTTGCCAGGCTCAAGGAGGCCAGGGGAGAGGGCCCTGGGATTTCTCAGTTCTCTGTGTCCCATATTCTCCTGGGTAAAACATTCTCCACACCTGAATTTCGCCTAGTCTCCCAGGAACACTTTAAGATGTGTAAGCAGGCATCTGCCAGATCTGGTTTTTGAACCCAGCTCAGATTACACAGATCTGGGCTCCTAGACTTGCTCACACAGCCACCAGCTGCCATGTGGTGGGAATATAGCTTCTTCCTTAGTTCTCTATGGACAACTGGGAGACAGGTGGCATCTTTTCTGCAAAAGGATATAGTGTAGCTCACATTCTGGCTCTGTCTGACTGTGTTCCTGACTCTGATTTCTTTATACCAAGACATCCCATGGTGCCACCTCACTGCGAAGCTTTCTTGGTCTCACATCAGGGAGTAATATGGAAAGAAGCCTCCTCTAGTCTGCAATCTTTCTGTCTCTCTCATGACTATCTTCAAAGAAAAATTTTAAGTGTGCATATTAAGTAATTTCTTTTTCTTATCTTTCTTTTTCTTCTTTCTTTTCTTTTCCCTCCCTCTCTCCCTCCCTTCCTTCCTTTCTTCCTTCATATCTTCTTTCTTTCTTTTTCTTTCTACTTTTTCAGTTTTGGTAAGTGAACCCGAACCCTCATGCAGAATAAGCATGCATTCTACCACTGACCTAAGTCTCCAGCATTTAAATAACTTTCACTGTCTTGAAGCAGGAGTTTGGGATATGTCTCTCAAATCATACTCTCTTTAATTTAATATTTTATATATATATATACACACACACACATATACATATGTGTATATATGTATACATATATATCTTTTAACTGTATACATGCCATTTTTGACAAATTGAAATTTTACATTTCAATGTAGTATAAAGTATTCAGTTAACACATAAGAAATGACCACTAAAAAAAATGGAAATTTCATGTTTTAGCCTAATATAATTGTCTTTTGTGCTTTGACTTTGGAAATATTCTCCAATTCAGATGTTTATTATACCACATTACAATTTTATGCTTTCAATATTTCTATGTACTTCTAAACCCAGCTGGAATTTTTTCAAGAGATTAACCAAATTTCTCAGAACTATTTATGACTAATATTCCTTTTTCTTAATATTCACTATTATCCTTTTGAAACTAACTGTTTTAGTTGCTTAAGACAGAAATAATAAAGTACCAGAGAGTGAGTAGCTTAAAACACACATTTGTCTCACAGGTCTGGAGGTGCAATCTAAAATTAAGATGTGACCAGGGCCATGCTTCTTTCAAAACCTAGAAGTGAGAACACTTCCTTCCTGTATTTTGGTGCTTCAACTTCAGTTTTTGGCATTCTTGGCTTATAGATTACATTGTTACAAGCTTTCATCTTCACCTGGTATTTTACAGTTGTTTTTGCATCATTTTCTTATGTACACATTTTTACTTTCTATAAGAGCATTATTATATGGATTAGGGCCTACTTTAATGAATACATTTTAACTCAACTATCTCTTTAGAGATTTTTTTCCCAAATAAGGTCACATTCTTAGTTACTGAGAGTTAGAATTTCAGTTTTTCATTTGGGTGGGACACAATTCTATCCATCATACCAATGTTGTCAAAATAAAAATGAGAGTTTCATATTTTATTGATCAATTTTTCTATTATAGAGAAGTGCAATAATTTAATTATTTCAGTTTTATATCAATTTTACTTGATAAAACCACCCTTCAAATATCAAACCCATTTTTCAAAAATATTTATTTTCAAATAATTTTTGTTTACAGATGAATTCCAGAGCATTTTTTAAAGTATTTCTAAATCTATAAATTAATTTAGAAAGAACTGACATACTTATAATGGTAATCCTTTCTATGTAAGAGAGTGTCATCATATATCTTAATTCATTATTCCTTATTTTGTACCCATATATGTGGTTTTATTCTTTTCTTCATAAAATATTGTCAGAAGCTTGATTGGGTTTTTGCAAGGGACTTCACATATGTGTTGCTATTGTGAATAGATTATTTTTTCTTTTCCTTTCCCAATGATTGTTACTAATACCTATAATAATGGTACTAATTTTGTATACTAACATGAAGTCTAATACATTTGTTAAATCACTGAGTTCCAATAGTATACAAACTGGTTTTCTTGAAATGTTTTTAAGGAAAGTAATTGTATTGTCAACAAGAATTTACATAATTTTTTCATCTTTTAAAGAGTTGTACTATTTAATTTAATTTCTAGATTGATTTCATTGGTTAGAACTTTTAGAATAATGAGTGAATATGATGGTTCTTTTTTAAGATGTTTTTTATGAATTTCTAAAATATGTGACAATTTTCTCAATGATTTTTTTTAAAATATTTTTTTACTTGTAGATGGACACAATATCTTTATTTTATTGGTTTGTATGTGGTGCTGAGGATCAAACCCAGGGCCTCACGCATGGGAGGCAAGCGCTCTACCTCTGAGCTACAATCTCAGCCCCTCACAATGATTCTTATGTTTTGTAGAAACATTCATTTCCCATTAGGAAATACTTTCTTAGTTTGAACTTTTAAATTAAGAATGAATATCATAATTTTTGGAATAGCTTTTCATTTCTCTCTTTCTCTCTCTCACACACACACATATACATCTATTGCATTACATAATGAACTTATTGACAAGTAATCACGGGACTTTACCATAGAAATCTATATCATGTGAAATTGATTTATTCTAATTTTTATATCCTAATGCAATGCCACTGATTTTGAAATCTTCCTCTCTAATCAGAGAATCTGAGTTGTTATGATGAATTTTTGCCAAGAAATTTAAAATCCCTTGTACTGGAGGAATAGTTCAAATGTAAAGTGCCTGTCTACCATGTGTAAGGCCTGGGTTGGGCCTATAGCATAGAAAAAATTTATTACTTATTCTTGCCTTTATTTTATCACTACACATTGCATACATGTATCAAAATGTGACTTTGTACTGCTTAAATGCATACAATTATTGTGTGTTCATTGATAGTAATGTGTCAACTTATAGCCCTTAAAATGCTGAAAACTCTTAAAGATAAGTTGTAGAGTATATTTTATTTAATATAAATTTATTTATCTCAATAAAGTAGATTTTTCTAAAAATACAGAAAACTAGCATTAATTTTTATACTAATATATGGATTAATTAAGTGGTGAGCACTCCCCTAAGCACTGGAGACACAGATTGAGACATTAAGAGTAACAACACAAAATTTACATTTTATTTTTCTCCTTGAATATTTTCTTTATTGGGAGTGTGTAGTAGCACAAAATAATGCCAACATTCACATTATGGAGGAGGACTTTATACATGCAATATATAATCTAATGGAAAAGAGCATTTAATGGAAGCATGTGTGTATAGAGTTGCAATTAGTTTGGTGAAGGAGTGGTAATCTGCAAAGGTTTTCCATCAATAGCTCATTAGTAAAGACTGGGAGGATTCATGGGAATGACAATTTGAAAAAGAGCAATGACAACATCCTAGAGAACATTTATAGAACCACTATGTTCTAAGTAGCTGAAATATATGAGAAACTGAAGATGAGAGGCTGGAACTTTAGGAAGTGAACAGGAGAAAGGTGTGAGACATAGAAAGGAGGACCAGCAGTGTCATATTTTTATGGATTACATGAAGAAGTTTTAGCTTTATCCCAAGAACATTGGGTAGCGGCTGTGAAATTCAATATAGTTAGGATAAATTAAATTATCATGGACCATGGTTCAGGCAAGTGAAATGGAGAGTGGATAAATTAGCATATATCTGAGAAATAAAAGTTCATAACACAATGAAAAATTAAAACTTCTTCCAAGTTCATCAAATCAAAAGAAGAGCATTATGCATCTCTCCTGTCAGGTTAGGATTCTAAAGTGTCTTTTTGCTTTTGAAACTAGATGTACTTGGGGGAGTGTTTTATGATTCTGGGAGATGGAAACATTGCTGAAAACTGAGGTCATCCTATACTTAAGTGGTTATGAATGAGATGAAAATACAAATACAATAGTCATACAGAACCTCAAATGGAAAAGATAAAAAAAAAAAATCCTAAGACACATAATGAAACTACCTAATACAGAATAAAGAGAATTTTTAAAGCCACAAGAGAAAAATTGTAGATCACATTTAGAGGTAAACCAATTCAGATTTTAACTAATCTCTCAACCCAGACCCTAAAAGCCTAATATTAACAAGCCCTGAAAGAAAATGGGTGACAACCAAAATTGATATTCAGTAAAACTATCCTGCATAATTGGAGATGAAATAAAAAGCTTCCATGATAAACAGAAAGTAAAAGGATTTATACACACAAAATCTAAACTACAACACATACCGAATGAACTATCTTGCAAAAGAAATAAAAAATGAAAATGAAAACAAGTTTGTGGACTAATCACACTAGAATTATAGTCAACTAAAGGAAAATAAGTTTTAAATAAGCATTTTGAATAAATCAAAAAGGACAGAAAATAAAAATCATCTCTCTATAATACCATTGAATGTAAATGTTCTGAACTCTCTGATCAAAAGACATGTATTGTCAGATATTACAAACCAGGACTCAATCATATGTTGTTTACAAGAGACTCACTTTAAACACAAAATCATCCACAGACTAAAGGTAAAAGGATAGAAAAAGATTTAATGTGAAAATGGTGAATGATAGCTACTCTTATATCAAAGTAGATTTCAAGCCAAAATCATTAAGAGACAAAGGTCAATTCACCCAGGTTGAGGGGATCATCCAACAACAAGCTGAAATGAATGTCAATATTCATGCCTCAACAGTAGTGCACTACATACATAAAACAAACCCATGTCAATATAATCAAATAGACCACAATATAATATACGAAAATACTGGGTGATTTCAACTTACCTCTGTCACCATTAGATAGGTCATCCAAACATAAACTAAGTAAAGACTCTTCAGAACTAAAAAAGACTATAAACTAAATGGATCTAACAGACATCTATAGAATATTTTACCCATCAGCAACTGAATTCACTTTCTTCTCAGTGTACATGAAACTTTCTTTATAATAGAACAGATTTTAGGTCAAAAAGTAAATTTTAGCAAATGCAAAATAAAAAATAGAGATAATGCCTTGCTTAGTATCAGATCATAATAGAATTAATTAGAAACCAATAACAAGATAAAAAACATTTTAACACTAGGAAAATAATACACTTTTGAATGAGGAATGGATCACAGAAGAAATCTGGGGAGAAATTTAAAAATTCTTTGAAACAGAATAAAGATACAACATATTGAAATATCTGGGACAGTATGTAGTTTTAAGAGGAAAGTTTATAGAACTGAGTTCTCACATTAAAAAATAGGAAGATACCAAGTCATAATATGCTATATGTCAAGGCATTAGTAAAAGAAAACTAGACTAATTTCAAAATTAGTAGAAGACAGGAAATAATTAAGATAACAGCCAAAATTAATGAAATTGAGAATAAGAAGAATACAACATATCAATGAACCAAAAAGTTGGTTCTTTGAAAAGATAAACAAATCTGATAAATCCTTAACAAAATTAGCCCCAGAGAGGGAGAGAGAATCAAATCAACAAAATTGGACATGAAAAGGAGATATAACCCCAGGCATTTCTGAAATTCAGAGGCTATTAGAAACTATTTTTAAAATGCATATTTTGATAAACTAGAAAATCTTGAAGATATTGACAAACTTCCAGGGATGCAAAGTTGGTTCAACATGCACAAATCAATAAATGTAATTACCAGCAGTGTTAAGGACAAGAATAATATGATTATATTAAAAAATATTGAAAAGGTTTTTGACAAAGTCCATCATCCATTCGTCCTTAAACACTAGAGAAGCTATGGATAGAAGAAAATGTGATATATATACACAACAAAGTTTTAGCCATTAAGAAGAATGAAATTATGGCATTTTCTGGTAAATGAATGGAACTGAAGAACATCATGCTAAGTGAAATATGTCATACTCAGAACATAGTGGATCTAATGTTTTCTATCATATGTGGAAATCAGACCAAAATAAGGAGTAAAAGGTGTTGAGAATCCCATGAAAATAGGAGCTAAGAGGATTGAAGGGAAGAGAAAAGAAAGGGAAAGGGAAGTCTGGAGGCAAAGAGGGTAACGTGGGAGAACATTCTAAAAATTTTACAATTTTTTAGCTATTTTTTCTAATTCTGTTTAAATGCTCAATTTAAAATTGAGATGAACACATCTTTTAATGCATTCTACATAAATTAGAATTATTAATGCATATCACAATTGCTCAAAGCTACATTGGGAATATCGAATCATGTAGAACTATTTTATGTGAAGATTTTAAAAAGTAAAACATATTGTGACTGGTTGTTGTGAACACAAAACATACTTTGGGATACAAACAGAAGCAACTTATTGCTTTTCCATTAAATTTGCTTAACAATTTCTTTTTGTCCTGGGATAAAATTTCATTTAAGTCCCATTAATTTCCCAGTCATTATAAATAATAAAAGTTGTCTGGTAACAACTTTTATTATTTAAAAGTTGTTAAAGAAACTTTTAACAAGTTAAAAGTTAAACTTGTTAAAGTGAAAGAATTTGTTCATTATGATAATTGTAATTTAATTTTTGATTTACATCTTATCTCATCTCTGAGTTTGAGTTTATGTCAGGAAAAGAAGTCAATGCCTAGTTTCCTTTCCCTCATTTGACATCCTTCCAGACTCATCAGCCAGCGTTTCTGACCATCGGATGAGGAAATTTAGGTGAAGAAGACACAGATTCCTGTAGCTGAGAGTTGTAATGCAGCATTAGAAAGTTAGGAGCATGGCAGATATGACAGATAACTTTCTCTTCATGAGATATATTTGAGGTTTCTTCAAGATACATTGTATATGACTTGTCCCTTATCTGGTGGTTCTCTCGATGGGTGCCCCTTTAAGATCAGCCAAGGCTATCTCTTTTTGGCAAGTGTCACAGTTAGACATCAGAAAACACATATTTTCCCATTAGTGGAAGTACAGCTCACTGCTCATGCAGCCATGCCTGCAATGAGAAGTAATATGGCCAAGACTTCTAAGGTAAAGGTCAGATTCCTGGGCTTCTGTCTCTTAAGTACAGGGAATGTATGTCATGCCCTTTCCTTTCCTTTGCTTTTTCCTTTCCTTCTCCTGAAAGACTCGAGCTAAAATGAACCCCGTGACAGGCTTTGGACCCTCCAAAAAAAAAAAACAAAAAAAAAAACAGTAGTCCTGAGTTTTGGTTCTGGGGAAAATACACACATTGCTCAAGGCGGAAGCCACTCAGGGACCACCCTCAGAGCAGACAACCAAAGAGGTTAAGAATCACATACCTGGCATTCCTGAGGTCGGAGTCTGCCTGAACCCCACATGAGTCACTTAAACTCACTTTGTTGTTGGTCATTTTCAAAAAATTCCCAAAAGCCATGATTGGGTCCCACCAAATGTTACGGACACCCCTCAAACTCTGAATGGTCACTACTGTCACCATTGGTGCTGTACGATTGTAATTGGTACCTGTGTAATGATGCGATGCATACGTCATGTCCACTACCACCACCTGTCCTCTCCCCCTATAAAAACCTGGTTAGCTATTGTTCAGGGGTCTCTGCACAGACTCGCTGCACCTGTGAAGTCTAAGAGTCCAAGCTTAAGCCCGAATAAAGGCTCTTTGTTTTTACATATGTGCCTCGGTCTCCCTGGTGGTCTTTGGGGTTGCCATGATCTGGGCATAACACTCCTTCCCCTTCCCTCTCCCTTTCTCTTTCCCATTTCCTCTCCTTTCTCTTCCCTTCCTTTCCTTTCCCTTCCCTTTCCTTTGTACTGGGGATTGAACCCAGAGGTGTTTTGCCACTGAGCCACATCTGCAGCTCTTTTTTATTTTGAATCAGGGTCCCACTAAATTGTTTAGGGCCTCCCTAAATTCCTGAGGCTGGTTTCAACTTGTGATCCTCTTGTCTCAGCTTCCTGAGTTGCTGGGATTACAGGTGTATGCCATCACACCGAGACTGTTATGCTCTTTGAATAGTCACCTTGTAGACTTGTCACTGTGCTTAATATGAAAGGGGATCTCTCCCCTCTCATTCTCCACAGAGCATAAAAATTTATACTAAAATTTCCCTTTCACTCTAGAAGCATTGTCTGTAGAGTCTCAGTGGGGCCTGAGAACTGGTTGAAATTACAGTGTCTTACCTCAGGCTTACAGCATTCTAATAAGATTCCCAAGTGATCTGCATGCAAAGTAACATTTAAGACATACCATTTTATTCATTTCAATTATTTTATGTCCTCAGTTTTTTCATCTCTTAGCATATCTTACATAGGTAGTTCAGAACTTGCAAAGTTCGGGCCTTTGAAACCTCAGCTAACACTGAGAATAAGAGACCAACTTTAATAAATCCTTTATTCTTATCATAAAATGAAAACTTCAGCAAAATAGATAGGCAGAAGCTTTTATGATTATATCAAAGAAAGTTACTGTGAATGTTTTTACTTTTATATTTACATCAAATTATATACTTGATATACTTAAAAATAATGTAATAAAAATATTTAATGTCAGTACAAGTTCCTAAAGCCAAAATAAAATGTTTTATTTTTATAATGCATATTATTCATAAACATGTTCTTATAAAATCAAAATTCCAAGGAATATTGATGGAAAATCTATAATTTCTTTTCATTCGTCCACTTCTCTTATCTTGGTATATTTCATTTTAGTATTTGGTGGATATTTGTCAAGAAACTTTCTTTTTACAAATACATAAAGAAAAATGTACTAAATTGTTCTACAATATACATCTACTTTACAACATGTTTTTTTTGATACTGGGGATGATTAAACCCAGGGGTGCTTTACAACTGAGCTACTTCCCCAGAATTGTTTATTTATATATATATAAATATATAAATTTTGAGACAGAATCTAATTAAATTTGACAATGGCCTTAAACTTGTGATCCTCCTGCCTCAGCCTCCTGAGTTCCTGAGATGACAGGTGTGTGCCACTATGCCCAGCCAAAATGATCTTTTAAAACTGAAATACTGTGATTATTGCTGCATATTAACCCATTTTGTTCCATTGTCCCAAACATGGAGCACCTACAAAAACTTGATTTGAGTAACAAACTTACCAGATCATGGTAACTTTAAAATGGTACTTGAATATTTATTATGCTCACAGAATTGAAAAGTTGAGACTTAATGCATTAATAAGCTTAGATCTAAATCATCTTGTTAATTACTAGATAGTATTCAAAATTGTGAATATGCCAAACATTCAATACACTCCTGTATTGATGAACAGCTTGTCTTTGAGTTTCATTGTTATTTACACAGCTGCAAGGAATCCGTCATCAACTCCACTCCTCACTTCCTCAATGGACTGGAGTTCCTTGACTAGTGTTCTCTTGGAGAATGTTTGTCCTACACCCAACTTAGAAAGATATTTTCCACTTCGGCTCTGTACTGCCAAAGACTCATAAGATCCCATGTGAGTCAACAACTCCTTTTCAAGGCAATTTGGCATGACCTTCCCACTTAAGCTTGTTTTCTGCCTGCTCACTCTCCTTGGCCTGATTCTTGGATCATGTTCTTTCCATTTTTAGTTTTCGATGTCCACTTTTGGCCCCTGAGTTTGAGGCTAGTTTAATCTGCCTTCTCTTTCGTTTTTGGAATCAGATGTACACTTGGCTCCTGGTGCTGTGCACCCACCCAGTTTCAGTCTCTCTGCAGCTGCAAATGTGAGAATTTTTAAACTGACTCCTGTGAGTGCAACTGACAGATTGATCTCTTGTCCTCTCCCTCATCCCAGGGTTTGATCCAACATCTGAAAGATTCCCAATTTCTTTCCTAATGAATCAACTTTGAATGTAAGATTCTTTTGTATTTTAGGATTTTATCTTATGTTAATTTCTCAGTAGTAGATTCACTTTGTAAAGGAGACATTTCAAAGATTTTGTGCATGTTGAATTGTAATTATGAATTGTTTTCATTTCTTAATCATTAATCCTAAATATTTTCTCAATGTATATGTCTATTTAATATCCTGTGGAAATATTTTTTCAAGAACTGCTCTGGACATTTCTATATGTCTAACTTCATCATTATTATTAACAAGTACAGAGTGTTAGACATATGTTAATGTGCATGAAAAATTCTGTAATTTTTCTATGTTGAGATTACCGCAGAGTTACCATTTTTTGTTTAAAATTGAAAATTTATCTTCAAGTTTTTTTATCTCCTGCTTTTTAAGTATTAAACTTAGTTTTTAGGTTTATTGATCATTTTTCTGGCTCCTAAATTTATATCTCCAGCTTAAATTTGTATATTCTACAGTTCACATGCATATTTATATACCTCTATATCACATTAACTTTAATGTCTAATGAACAGCTCACAATTTCTTCAACAATTTTTTTTTTATTTTTCTCCCCCATCTGCTCCTCCCATAGTTTTTTCCATTTCAGCTAAAGACCACTTAATTCTCAATCCAGAAATCTTGAAGTCAACCTTGAATTGCTCTTTGTCTTATACCACATTGCCAATTGTCAAGAATAATGCTGAGATTTTTCCTTCTGCTACCCACTTCTTATGTTTCTATCATCTCTCACAGGGATTATTGTAGTGGACCTCTAGCTTGGCCTGAAGCTTCTATTCTGACCTCCAATTGACCAAAACAGCCATAATGATTCATTAAAAACTCAATTCTGTTGATAACTTTCCTCTTCTCAAAACCACCAATGTATTCCCATCTCACTTTTATAAGAGCCAAAGTTCTAAGAATAACTTGCAAGTCCCTACATGATTTTGGACTCTTAAGACTTCTCTGACCTCATCTTTGACTTCTTACCTGGTCCTCTGCACCAGACACATTGGCCTCACTGCTGATCCTAGAATATTAAAAATTAAACCATACAGATGATAGTTCTGCCTCCTGAACTTCATACTTCTCATTCCTTCTGCCTTTAACATTCTTTCACACCCTTTACATCTTTATTTAAATAATGTCATGAAGTCTTTCTGAATATCCTATCTAAACTGACTTCTTAAGGCTGGAGATATAGCTCAGTGATGGAGTGCTTACCCGGCATGTAGAAGGTCCTGAATTCTATCCACAGCACCACAAAAGGTGAAATAGAACAGACTAACCTCTCAAAATCTCCACGTTTCCTTTTCTATTTTATTTTTCTTCTTAATATTCTTGACTTTTAAACATATTTATTTATTTATTTATTTATTGTCTTTTCTTTTTTCCACTATAGTATAAGTGCCCTTCAGGCAAGGATTTTAGTCAGTTTTGCTTGACTTGTCTCCAGCATCTAGAAGAGAGTTTAAAACATATGAGAAATGCAGTAATTAATTAGTTTATGAATAAATTATTCAATAAATTTACTATTCTCTCAGTAAATTATCAATGTATATATGCATATATATTGATATTCTAAGGTTATTTAAGATGAAATCCACATTAGTCATGTAAAGGCAGTAAGTCTGTAGGGAGTTTTAAATTTTTCTTTGTGAAATACAAAAGAAAAACAAAACAAAAATATCTTGTTGAAGATATGGAGAGATCAGTAGTCTCACTAGTTTTAGGATAATTTATTGTCAAAAGCTTTAAAAAATGTGCTTTCCTAAGAACACATATAATACTTTAAAAAATCTACAAATATAATCATAGTATTTGCAAATGATTATCTTTGGTGACTTTAGGCCCATAATGGTTTCTAATTGTAGCACATTTGAAAGGACTACTTGTCCTAAAAATGATTAGTAAAAGTTATTCTATATTCAAGAGTGAATGTGAAACAATGATTCAAAAAATGTTGTGAAAGACTAACTGATAACATGAAAAATCTTTCATTATTAAATGAGTCAAAGCAAGTTAGAAATCAGTTTTTTAAATGTCATAGGCCAATACTTTCTTTCTTGGTGGCTCTATAAGTTCTTCCAAATTTAACCTTATAATAGGTTAAAAAGAATCCCTCTCACAAGTAGGCAAGATGGTCAGAAAGCATATCTACAATGTCCTTGATGTCAGTAAGTTTTAGTAGCCTGACAAAATGTATGACCTATGCTGGGATTTGTTTTCCATTTTAATTAAAATTATTATTCACTAATAACATAATTTCTAGACTAATCTACTTATGATGTTTTCCTAATCTGAACTGATACCATTTTCATATGCATTAGTGAGAAATGCTAATGTCAGTCTTTCCATATTATGTAACACAGTTGAGTTAAACTCATTTTTAAATCTCTTCATGTCTTGACTTAAACATTTCATAGTCTTGGTTTCTCCCTCCCTGACCTTTCTATCTCTGGCTTCTTTTCTTCCTGTTTATCCTTTATTATAATATTCCTCCAAATTACATTCTTAAGCTTTTCCTTTCTTTTTCTTTAATGACAATAATAATTAACTCATTCACTCACTCATTCAAACATGTGTTCTTTCCACACATATTTATTTGTTTTTTAGACACTAGTTGGAGTTTGGAATGTAATTTCAAGTAAGTCAGACTAGAGATGGTAATGTGAATAATGATATACAATATTATGAAATGTTATTAAAATCTCACAGAACCTGATTAAATAGAGACAAATTTAATTCTTATTTTAAAGCACAGGTTAGGGTAAAGGTGTCGATGGCAATAGGCATGTCATTACAAAATTAATGGAAATAGATGTGTTGAAAATAATTCTGACATCAGAATTATTTGTTTAGAGAATTAAAGAGTATGAAGGAAAGCAACTTTTAACCTAAGATGTGAAGCATGAATAAGCATTAGGGAACCAAGTCAGTGTGAGAAGATACTGACCTCTATATGGAGTCCATGGGGGAAAAATACTCTGAGATGGGAAGGAGCACAGTGTACTCCAGGAAGTAAAAGAAGGTAAGTGTACAGACATGTATATTCAAGCGGGTGACCAAATGCACAACCTAAGCGAAGATCAGTTGGTGAAAGGCAGGTGAAAGAAGCAAAGAGACCACTTAAGAGTCAAAGAAACCCCAGCTAAGAGATAGTGATGCCTTATGGTGGCTATGGAGACAAAACAAACATACTGACTTGGTATATATCTAGAAATTGAGCCAAAAAAAATCTTCAAATAAAATGATTGAGAGATGTTGGGGGGAGTAGCAATTATTCATATGATGGGACCATTTGTGGAGAACAGAAAAACAGAAAAGAATATACGAGTTCAGTAGCTCCTTATAACTTCTAGAGTATCCAGTGTGTGGCTAGGACACTTGGTGTTTAAGGCAGCTTCCACATCTATTCTCTCATTCATTCATTGAATCATTGCATATTATGAACCAAACATTCTGCTAGTGTGTTGAATACAATAGTATTGAGATGGACCTCAAGAAGCCTGGTCCTGGATCTGTGGTATTAAGAATTAAGGCTCTGAGGGGAAAGCCACTGCTTTATTTTTTATATGTAACCTCAAAAGGGGAACAATAAAGATGTTTCTGGAAGAGAAAGAAGAAAGTGGAATCTGAATTCAGTTGCTATTGAAAGTAACTGATGCCTCCAGAATGAAGAGCCACTACCAGAGCAAATACATATTGACTTGGTGTATATCAAGTTGAATGTGACACAACCAACAGGCATATCAAAAAGGAACAGGTCTTTCTCCCCCCACTTTCCAAGGAGCTAGAGCACCCATTACTCATAGGAACTGAAATACACTGTTAAAGAGAAATGAAGTTTTCAGAGTCTCAGCTATAGAATCAGAGCGGTGAGAAGCTTGGGGTTGAAGATGAGACGCAATATCTTCACTGTCATGCTGTCTTGAGGCTCTTGCATTTCTATTTCCAGAACAGAAACATTAACCAGCCTCAGACTTGTTTATCTAACTGCCTACTCAGGATCCATGCTTGATGTCAGAGAGAAATTTTCCATAACATATTCAAAATTGAATTTCTGATTTTCCCATATCATTTGCTTCTCCCACATTCTTAGTCAAATGTCTTGACATTCTTTTAGTTTTGGGGATTAAAAGTTTTGAATTGATTCTTGGCTTGTTTTCTTTGACTCTTTCATATACAATCCATCAGAATATCATGTCAGTTTTATCATCATAATATGTTCTCACCAGCTCCAACCCATTTATATATTTTACTTGAATAATTCAAATAGCCACTTATTTCACATCCCCTTCTTCTGACCTTGCTCCTATCTCCCAAGAGCCAACTAATTCTTTTAAGACACAAGTCAGATCACTTTAGTCCTCTTCTCAAAATCCTTCAAAGATGTTTTGCCTGAGTCCAAAGAAAAGCGAAAATATGTTCAATGATCTGCAAGCCTATAAATAACCTTTCTAATCCATTCTCTCTCTTGCCTCATCCCTTGTCTCGCTCCCTCCTCCCCAGGAGGGATTACTTTTGCATGTCATATACTTTATTTTTTCAAGTTTCTTTGACTGTTGCTATTATCTCTATCTGAAATGTCTTTCTAGAATAGCACCGGACATACTTAATCACTAAATAAATAGCTAATTATTGAATTATGGTGTCAGAAAAGGCTTTTCCCCAAAATAATAGTTTGTAAAATATTATAAAATAAATAAGTGTAATATAGATGAACTAAGGGTGGGAGATAACTAGTGAGAATTTCCTGGCAGAAGAAATAGCATATGCAAAGGCTAGGAGGTGGAAGTGAGCATGTCCTCTGTACATTTAAGTCATGTAATTAGGAGAAGAGCATAAAACAAAGCTGGAGAAAAACCAGAAACAAGATTTTATGGGGGATAAAATTAATATATAGTAATACATACTATACTTTTTGAATATCACTTTTATTAGTTTCATTACCATTAAAAACTTGAAGTATCCTGTAGTCCTCTGCCATTTATTGAGTCATCTGGTCCTTTAGATCTAACAATGTTTCATTCCATTGTTTGCTTATTTATTTATTTATCTGTTTATTTATTTATTTTTACCACCACTTTAATTTGGGCATGCATTTTTTTTCCTGGACTATTTTAATAATACTGATATTTGCTGCCTTTAAGTTTCCTTCTTCATCCAAAACACATGCAATTACCTCTAGTGAATTCTTTTCCCAGAGAACACCTTTAATTCTTTTTCCACAAGCTCATTAGACTGCAGCAACTTTCTGCTCCCTACACTAGTAAGTCCAAACTCCTGATCTCAGCCTTCAAATTCTATCAGCAAACATTCTCAAACTACATATCTGACATTACGTCTATACCCACGCTAGTGTTACATACTCCAAAAAACTACTAATATAATTTCTACATTACATAGTCCAACAAGCCAGCCATATTGATTGAACATATCTGTGCTTGTGTTTTTCATAATATCTGAATGCCCTTTTCCCGCTTCATCTGTTGAACTGTTGTCCACTTCTCAAGGTAGCCCCCTAGTTACTTTGTAAGGACAAGCTTTGATCACCCTAAATGAAAGTAACATTACAGTGTTTGAATCCCTGTAGCATTTTATCTTTTCTACCCAAATTGAATTTGGTGATTAATAAAGTTGTTTATTTTATTGATTAAAAACTTAGTCTAAAATAATTTTGCAATAAAATTTCAAAGTGAAGACTTCATTTTTGCCGTTATAATTATCATTTATATTAACTTTTTCATCTTACTCCTCACTATAAGTTTAAAAGTTCATTGAAACATAGGTAATTACTCATTGTCTTAGTCTTGGTGTGATTATCACCATTATGTAGATACATATAATGAACTCATGGATATAGTTTATATTAGATTTACTGTGGCTGCCTGCCCTAGATAAGAATGCTGATATGCATATATATATATATCTTTAAAGAAATTAAAGAATTACGTGTTTCAGAGTCTTATCCTTAGAAGTACTATGTTTTATGTGTTGTATTTATGATGAGAGCAAGGGAATCTTTCTAGTAGGTCGGTCTTCCTCACCTGTCTGATAGGGGTTAGGGGAAAAAATGGCTTGAAAACAGTTGTTACTACCTGGAAATCACATTATATTTACCTGGGCAGCTTTTGAACATCCCAATGCCTGGAATACATCCCAAACCAATTAAATCAGAATTGTGGGACTTTACCCAGAGACCCATGTTACTTAAAACTTTTAATGTGGTTCAATGTATCAAGGTCGAGTATCACTGCTTAAACCTTGTTTGCACATTAGAAACATCCAAGGAACTTCAAAAATTTTAGCTAGATATTCCTAGCAATTTAGATTTAGTTACCTTGAGGCCGAGATCAGGCTTCTATATTTTTAAAGATGTCCCATAGATATTCTAATATTTAGACAGGAATAAGAATTTCTGTAAAGAGATTCCTATTCACTTATTTGGGACATGTGTTGAATTATTTCAAATTATTATTTAACTCTGTCTTAAAATTCTTTGACTGAATGTAAATAGAGCACCTTGGAGGCTTTATTTAGTCTTTCTGCTTAGAAGTTATTTCTGTAATTACAACTGGTTTTATACCATATGTTAAAAAATAATACCCTTCACAGAGAATTACTCATTGGTTCATTTGTTTTAGTTAAAAAATCATTTCCCTTCTCTAAATTGTTTCGCATCAAAATTAGACATATGACCTAATTAATTTAATGAGCCACTGTCTTCTAATAATTAAGTGAAATGCCATTCCTCCTTCTGCAATCCTAAATACCAAAGAATTACACAGATCTAAAATGATCAATGAAGTAAAGCCCCTGCACAGTGTTTATAGGAAAATCCTAAAACACATAGCTAATGTCAACTTACAATTGGTGAAAGACTACAAAGCTGCACTATTACACTGCAGTAAACTAATTTAATCTATTTAAATTCTTATGTTTTAATAACATTTTCATTTGTCCTACCACATACTGTATAGTGTATTAAGAAACATCTGAAACCTTCCTTATAATACTAATAATAGTGATAGGCTCACTTTAACTCAAAAATAATTTTGAAATAATGATGTTTATATTATAATATTTATACAAAATTTATTATACATAGTGTACTATATATATATATATATATATATATATATATATATATATATATATATATGATATGACCTATATTGAACAAAAAAAAAACCTTTGTGGCTACATATTATAGTATTCTCAATAAGAATTGTTGGTGCTCTTTGAAAATATACTCTGGACACTATCATTTATCATATTTCCACTGTCAACATTCTAATTCAATGCTCTATTATCTCTCATCTGAACTCCTGTAATATCCTACTATCTTGTCTCCTTACCCCTCCTGTTTGCCTCTATAATACATTCACTCCACTCTAACTATAGCAGTATTTTAGCAGTACAAATAAGTCATATACTTGCATTCTTTATAATTCTCCAATGGCTTTCCTACCAAATTAGAATAAATTTTCACCACAGTTTATATAGGATCTCCTACCTGTTTTTGCTCTGCCTATGTTACTTACCCTCTCATCACTATACTTTAGTGACATTGACCTTCTCAGAGCATTACCAGAGTGTTTACAACAGATCTCATCCTTATTTGAAGTGCTGTTCCTGCAGATCCTGTTGTGTTCACAATAATACCACAATAATTGGATAATAGAAGCCAACTCTAACAAACTTCAGCACTTACCCAACAAAACTTCACTAATGATCAGTAAAAAATACAAAGGAAATGCAGACATAAACATCATATTGCAGCATTTGTTTCTGGGATGGCCAATAGGAATCAGAGGTGTGTGATCACAAGATAAAATAGAAAACCTGTAGAGCTATATGACAATCAAGGAAATTGAATTTGTACTTCAAATCTTCTCAAAAATAAATTTCTAGGTCCAGATGCCTACCAATCATTTATAGAAGAAACTGCAATAAATCTGACAATCTCTGCCAGAAAATGAAGGAGAAGTCTATCCTTCTCAATTCATAAGTTCAGAATCACCCTGACACGAAAATCATACAAAGATAACAAATAGAAAAGAAAGTTGTAGACCTATTTCCATCCTGAATATTGATGCAAAAATTCTCAACAATATATTAGTAAATATAATCACTGATACATAAAAAGTAATGTACCAGAACCAAGTGGGATTGGTCATGATTTGAGAACATGACTTAACATTAGATAATTAATCAATGTAAGCCACCATATTAGTAGTCTAAAGGATGTAAGCTATATGATTTTTATCAACTGATGTAGAAAATCAGTTGATAAAAGCCAATTCCTATGGAGGATGAATTCTTAATCAACTAGAAACAGAAGGTAATAATCACAACCTAATAAAAAGTACCCACAAAACAAGACAAATAAAAACCTGCAGTGAAATTATGATTCCTGATGAAATTGAAATGATTCTCCCTAACATGAAAAAATAGGTAATTTCATCACTTCTGTTCAACACAGTATTAGAAGTTTTAGTCTGTGTAATACATCAGAAAAGGGAAAGTAAGAATTATACATATTAGATAGGAAGAAATAAAATTCTACCTATTTTCAGATGATACAATTATGTATTTAATGTCCTGTACTCTATTAAGAAGTTAGAACTAATGAGTTCAAATAGGTCAACACACAGATGAACATGCTAATTATCCTGAGTCAATCACGACTCAGTATATACATGAATGAAATCATCACATTGTACCTCATAAATATGTACAAATATTATGTGTCAATAGAAGCCTCAATCATATTTCATAATAATAGTGTGGAACAAATAGAATAAGAATAGATGAAATATCATTTTAAAATAATCAAAAAATGGAAT
Source organism: Geosciurus inauris (assembly GCA_004024805.1). Taxonomy (NCBI): domain Eukaryota; kingdom Metazoa; phylum Chordata; class Mammalia; order Rodentia; family Sciuridae; genus Geosciurus; species Geosciurus inauris. Next base: position 69,340 of record PVHX01004141.1, read on the forward strand.
AAGTATCTACTTAACAATGTAGAATATCTATAGACTTTAAATTAGAAAACTGGGATGAAAGAAATAAAAGTGGACTTAAATGTATGACAAATATTCTCTATTGAGAAATGTAGTGTTTAAGGATTTAAAGACTCAACATACTAACGATGTCAATTATCCTTAAATTGTTCCATAGTTTTAACATAATTTCTATCAAAATTCCAGTAGCTACTTTTTCAAATATAGATAAGCTATTTTAAAATTCATATGAAAATGTAAAAGAGACAGGATAGCTAAAAAGATATTTTGAGAAAGAAGACTAAAGTTGAAGGAATCAAACAACCTAGTTTTAAGACTTTATAACCACAGTAACAAGACAGTATGGTATTGAAGGAGGGACAGACACATAAAGCAATGTAACAGACTAGAGACACCAGAAACAGACCCACAAAAACACATCATGATGATTTTTGACAAGCATATAAAAGTTATTTATTAAAGAAAGGGTAATAATTTTAATATATGATTTGAAATAATCAAGCTTTTAGTACAGAAGACAGAACCTAGGAGTAACCTTCCACTGAGCTACATCCTGTGCTTATTAGTTTTACTTTTTATCTTGAGACAGGGTCTCACTAAGTTGCCCAAGCTGGCCTCAAATTTGCAATCCTCCTGCCTCAGCCTTTTGAGTAGCTCAGATTACAGATGTGTGCTACCGTGCCCAGCACAGTTTAACTTTATAAGCAAAATATAAGTCTAACCTGAACTTCACCTTATATAAAAATTTAAGTAGGTAGTAGTTACAAATTTAAAACATTAAACTATAAGTCTCTTAGACAAAACTAAGAACTCTTTTTGACCTAGGATTAAATGAAGACATGACTCCAAAGCATGATCCACAAAAGAAATACAAAACAATAAATTGGAAGTTCATCAAAATTAAGTATTTTTTCTGTGAAATACTTTGTTAAGAGGATAATAATTTAAGCCACAAACTAGAAAATAACATTTGCTAAAAGCATAATAAGCCAAAAGACTTCTAATTAGAATGCAGGGACAAAAAGATATTTTACCAAATCTATACGTAGCTGTGAAATAAGATACATACAGAAAACCTTCAATTCAGCTATATAAAGAAATAAGCTCTTGATACACACATATCCACTAGGATGGGTATAAAGGGTATTGAGTGCTAAAAAGTTCATCTTGGACTGTTCTAATTTGTATAATTTCATTCACCTAACACTTTGAAAATGACAAAATTATATTGATGGAGAACACACAGCCAGGACATAGGATTAAGGCAGGTTTATACTAAAAGGAAAAGCAAGAGGAATTTCTTTTTGGTGATGAAACAAATTTTTGTCATGTGGTGGTGGTTAAACAAATCTGTACGTGAAATAAAATTTTGCCACACTATACATTGAAAAAAAATGAGCATGTGTAATAATTGGTAAAATCTAAATAAAGTTTGCAGTTTTAGTTATCTTTTTGTATCGATGTCCATTTCCTGGCTTTGAAAATATATTATGACTATTTAAAATGTTGCCATTGGTAAAAGATGGATGAGTGTATATGAAAATTCTACTACCTTTGCAACTTCTTTTGAGTCTTAAATTATTTGCAAATAAAAATTAAGAAAAACAGAACACCCAATATGACCAAGATTAGTTTTTATTTGCTAGAAATGCAGGAGGATCATTGCAGTAAAGCAATGCTGGGTTTTTGAAACAGGAAATGAGAGGAAAAGCGAGTTGAAGAGTGGATGTCTACAGAAACATAGATGTAAGCACAAGGAGAGAGTTGGGTAGAAGTAAAGATCGCAGAAGAGTATGATTGTATAGATTTGGGAGTAATCAGCATAGGGTAAGATGATCAAGAGAAAATGTTGCAAAACAAAGTCTAGAAAGGGACCCTAGTTATCTCTGGATCTGGCCTCTTCAGCTACACAGCTGGATTAACCTGGGTGGTACTTTCTTTTCTCCCATAAAAACATCCATGGTTGGGGTCATAATGTTGAAGTAACATAAATATGTGATTTGAACCTGGTGTAAACAACAGAATACTAGAACAGCCTTTGGAAAATGGGAAGAAGCAGATCTTATTTAAAGTCTTTAAAATTTAAATTGTGTGCAAACACGTCGGTGTTAGCCAAACAAGACAAACCTGCAGCCAGATTCCACCAAGAGCTGCCAGTTTGCAACTATGGGGCATGTGATTTGACTAGTTTATTAATCTTTGAATAAAGGATGACACATTAACAGCTTGATATGTTACCCTTCTAGAGAATTTACATTTTGGAAAAGGGATTTGTGAGATGCAATATTTTTAGCAAATGAGAATTTAACACAAAGGAGGACTGTAAGGTATTATAGAGAGTTTCTTCAAGCAATGCTCTGTAAATTACAATACAGAGAACAAGTCATGTGAAAAGTTGACCTTTATTTAAAAGATATGCCCATATAACACAAAGTAAAAGTGACCTTTGGAAATTCTTTGTTTATTTGATCAAAATCTGTTAATTTTTAGTGCATCATTGTTGACTAATATCAGAGATGTCATGTAAATGCAGACACAGCTTCTTCATTTAATATATTAACTTTGAATATAAAGATTTTCATTTATCTATTCAGATAGCAAGTGAACCAAATAACAAGGATTTGAGTCATGGAACATAGATAAGTAAGTTATGCAATTATGTTTGGACTCAGACACTTCACATATTTTGCTAATATTAGTAATTCAGGTGACTAAGTAATTTGAAATAAATTATTTCTGCAGAGTCATTCCAACACTGATAACAAAGCAGAGGTTGGGAGAAAGTGATTTATTGAAGGAGATCAGATTATAACAAGTGTTTAATGGCACCATAATAATACATACTATATTGCCAAATGTAGATGTTAATTGAGACTAAACCTGAATGCAGGTGAGCCTCATCAATATACTATTTTCCCTGGTTTACAAAGTCCTGTGTGATTTGACCCATGTCTATATTTCCAAGTGTATTTGCTCTTTCTCATCTAGTATATTTTAGTTACATGATTTTGTTTTTTTCTATCATTTATTATAGCAAAAATTCCATACTTAAAATCTTTACATGAACTGTTTCGTCTGTCTGTGATGGATGCTCATGGATTACCAGATATTTGAATTCTTCATACCTTCTTGTCATTGAGATTACTGCTGAGATATTACCCACTCAATAGTCTTAATAGTTACTTAATAAATTTGTATAACATGATATTTTCATTATCTGCATGAGTCCCTAGCTTCGTTTTGTTGTTGTTGTTTTAATTGTTCTTGTGTGGTCTCTCTTGCATCTTCACATATCTATGAACTTTAGGAGAGTTCACAGATAAAAAAAAGCTTTATGTTAAGAGCTGAATGAAGATTCCCCCCAAAAGATATACCCATCCTCTAATATAAAGAACCTGTGAACATCACCTCCTACAGAAAAATGTGGTGTGTGGTAAAGGATCTTGAGAGGAGGAACTGATTGTCTGGATAACAGAGGCAGAAGGAGCTTTACAAAGAGAAAGTGATGTGAAGATGGAGGCAGAGACAGGATGCCAAGGCATGTCAGCAGACCTTAGAATCTAGAAGAAGCAAAGAATGCTTCTCCCCTGAAGCCTCTAGAATGAGAAAGGCCCTTGATTTCAGACTTCTATCCCAAAACCTAGATTCTTGAGTCCAGAGAAATAAGAGAATAAATTTATGTTGTTTCAAGCCATGCAATCAGTAATAATCTGTTATAGCATCCAAGAGACTACTACACTTTTTAAAAACACTCTAAATAAATAAATAAAAAGATACAGTTGGTAAGAGAAAGCTAAAAAACAACAGAAGGAAAGCTCAAGAAGCTAATGCAAACTAAATTAAAAATTTAATACAGGAAGCTATATTAAAAGCAATGAAAATTCCTCAGATATAATTCCAGAAGGCAAAACTTAAGTAGGTGCATTGAGTATTGTAAAAGCAAATACTTTAAACTTCCTGAGTATCCATTAATAAGGAATACATCTACCTAATAGGAAATTATACAGTTATAAAACATCTTGACTACATTCACAGGTATGGAAATATCTCCCACATGTATTATAAAATGATAAACCTGAGATGAAGAAAAATTAGTACAATGTACTAACCTTTTGTATAAAAAGGGAAAATTTAAAATCTTTCATATTTGCAGTTATAGGTACATAGAAGGAATTCTGACAGATTCCATATAAACTAGAAGCAGTGGTCAGCCTAGGAGTTGTTGAAGAATATGTAGATAAGGCTAAATGATAGAAGGGAAAATTTTACAATCTATTTTTTAAGAAATGTAAACACTATCTATGCAACTGAATAAGGAGGAAAATACTGTATTGGCTCAAACATGATTGAAGTACAGAAACTTTCCTTGGAGGAGGAATAATGTTTTATCTTCCCTTTTTTTTTTTTTTAAAGACAGACTTGTGTGTATCCTTATTTTTTGAGGTCAATGAAGTTTAAGGAGTGGAGTAGGGAGAAAAGTCTGGAAAAGATTTTAAACTTTTTAAAGAGTAAGCTGACCTCCTTTTAAGTGAATTTTGCATTTTAGAACAGTTCTATACTTACAGAACAATTGTAAGGACAGTACAGAACTAATTCCCACACTTCACACTCAGTTTATCCTTTTATTAACATTTCATGTTAATGGCGCATTTGTCACAATTAATGAGCCAATATCAGTACATTTTTATTAGCTACATTCAGACTTCATTCATACCACCCTAATGTTTACCCAGTGTCTTTTCTGTTCCAGCCTCTCCGTCAGTGTACCACACTCATAACCTTCAGTGATCACATCTCCCTAGCCCCCTCTTGGCTGTCACAACTTCTCAGATACTCCCTGGGTTTGATGATGGTTTCAGGTAATAAGCATTTTGAAGACTGTTCCTCATCTGAATTTTTCTGATGTGTTTCTCATGATTACTTGAAGTTCTGGATTTGGGGAAGAGACAGGGGAAAAACTGCATTCCCATCGCTTGATCTGGAGGAAAATACTGCCAACATAATTTATCACCATCAATGTCAACTTTACTCATTTGAGAATTGTTTTTTATGTTTCTCCGCTGTACTTCTCTTATTCCTTGTCAAGCAAAAACAAACTTAGAGGTGCTCAGGGGAAAAAAATATTGTTTACTCAGGAATCAACAGGGAATTTGCAAACTGCAGGGTGGACATGCCATGGAGACCATGGGCAGGACACAAGTGAAACCAGAATGCAGACATACATAAAAGTTTTAAAAGGCAAGATGAAGAGGATTCCATAAACTGTTTCTGAAACAATAATCCACGACTAGCAGAATTAGTAACAAGGAAGGTTTGTCCAAGGGTAAATAGGCAGTTGCTGGGCAGATTGTCTTGCATAAGTGTTCTTTGGGAAAGTACAGTGGCCTTTCTGCAAGGTTGTGGCTTTGGTAGAGTCTCTTGTGATAGTTGTTTCCATCAGACATACATAAAAAGCTCCTTCCCATGACCTCTTGGTCTATTTAACATTTTTTTTTTTTTTGGTACTGGGGATTGAACTCAGGAGCACTTGACCACTGAGCCACAATCCCCAGCCCTATTTTGTGTTTTATGTAGAGACAGAGTCTCACTGAGTTGCTTAGCGCCTTACCATTGCTGAGGCTGGCTTTGAACTCGTGATTCTCCTATCTCAGCCTCCCAAAGTTCAGGGATTACAGGCGTGCGCCACCCGCCTGGCTCTATTTAACATTTTATTGGTTCGTTTGTGTTTGATATAAGTGCCTCCATTTTAATTCTGATAACTCTCGCACTTTCTTTCCATATACATCTGTTCAAAGTATACCATTATATCTACTCCATGATTTAAGAGTGGTGACATATTCTAATTCCTTATGGTATAAAAAGCTATATAAATTACTTGGAATTCTCCACAGATTTGCTATTATCCCAGATTTGTTTATTCAATTATTTTTAATAATATTTTATGAAATAATGGATATTTGATACCTTGATTATAATCCTGTACTGCCTTATTTATTTATTGCTCAATTTTTCTAGTTTTGATATTAGGAGCTCTTATAGTTGACTCATATATCCCTTTGACATACTCACATTAGTGTGTGTGTGTGTGTGTGTGTTTTATTTACCCAGCATTTGTTTACTTTCTGCCACTACAAGATATTCCAGGATCACTCTATACATTTTTTGCCTCGTTTTAGGAGTCAGTAATTTTCCCAAAAAACTCTGGTTCCTTTTATTATAAAATGATATTAAGTCCAAGATCTAAGTAATGTGTGTTTATTTCTACTGTGGAATCATTGCCTTCAGGCCCTCTTAGCTACTAAACCTATCTACCAGCAAGACTTCCTTTGCAAAAGTGTAGAGATCCATCCATGGGCTGTGTGGGGACCATCATGTAAGAGTCCCACTCAGCACTGGAGATGGGCTGACCTGCTGTAGTTGCACAGCCCTTCTGAGATGGGTGTGACCTGCCAAGATGCCAATCAACCTGCTGACTGCAAGACTCCTCCTTCTTCCTACCTTGGGAAAGAATGTTAGATGGAAGGTCTTTTAAGTCCCCCCCCCCCCCATATAAATAAAGCACACGCAGGGTCCATTTTGCCAGATTCCAGTAGCCAGATGCCATTTTGCTAGTTGCTGGAAGTCAGAACCATCTAGGTCTGCCCTACCCCTGGGTTTTGAAACTATTTTCTGTCGGTTTTTTTAATTTTTTTTTATTTTTCCTTTTCATTTCTTTTAGCCAGTTCTTTACTAGTCAGGGAATTTCATCCTTACCGTCCACGCAGGACTCGGGTGACAAGTGGCGCCTAGAACAGGGACTTGAAGACCCTTGACCCTTAAAGGTGTGTTTGGCCCTCTCTCATAGAAAAACCTCGCTCATGGATTAGCATATTGTGGAATTATATTGTGAGAGTAAAAGAGGAGAGAAGTGTTAAATTGTGGGATGTTAAGCATGAGGAATTCTTGTGTGGAGAGTTTTATTTTGCGACTTTGAAGACGTTAATGAAACAGTAAGGAAAAAAGATAAAAAGAGTCCAGCTCTCTCAGTTATTAGAATTGATTAGAAAAACTTGTCTGTGGTTTTGTGAAGAGGAATCAATTGATTTACATATTTGGGAAAGACTCAGCAGGGACTTCATGCAGGGAGCATCCTTGCGCAAAACTGTGTAGAAAAGTCTTAGACCTAGGAATCAGGTTTGCTCAGATCCTAATGTTTTTCAGTCTGCGAGCAACCTGACTCAGCAAAAACAGGGAGAAAAATTAAAGGGAAAACAAAATCACGTCAGGAGTAGACTCCGAAAGTGAGAGAGACAGTATTAGGGTAGAATCTAAATAAGTGAAACTTGTTTCATCCCCGGGGAGTCAGATGCTAGAGAACAGCCTGGGGGCCAACCAAAATGCAATTCAATGTTCATAGGGCTCGGGAGGCTGGAAACAGGTGGGGTCGAATTTCTTTAGGGAGAGAGATACAGGAAGATGGGGGAAGGGCCTGGCTATGGGACTCAAAGTCAGATAAAGAACTTGAATTGGGAGCAGACCTGCGTAATTTGCATTTAAATGGTCCTGCTCCAGTCAATATACCAGGATAATTTCAACATAGTCTGCTTATATCAATTAATTATTTTCTAATATGGATTAATTGGGAGGCAAGACCTCTTAGCTATGGCTAGGGTAGAATTGCGATCCTGATCCCTATCTTGGTAATGTTTTATTATACTAATTTCCTTTTTCTCTTTCACCATCTCATTGTTCTGACCTATTACAAAGAATTACATTTACCTCATGAAAAGAATTACATTTCTTTGCCTTAAAGAAAATCTGTTTTTATTCCAACAGAGTTCAACAACTCTATTTCTACAGTCCTTGAAAATTCTGTTTTGATTTGTAATTTTAATTGCATGCCCTTCCTACAGCATACATCTGTAGGAAGGGAAACTTTCTTGTGCAACTCTTGGAAGTTGGAACTGCTATGGATTGAATGATTCAGTATTACAATATGTAAAAGTTGCAATGTGAAAACTTCTGCTTCATATATTCAATACTTCTGTGAAGTTCTTGCCCACTGTTCTTTAAATGTCTTCATTATCCTTCATTTATGTTTTTTTTCCCACCATTAACACTTTTCACCATAATCAACTCTAAGATTAAACTTAATTTACAATTTGGGATTTAGCTCTTTTCACTGGTTGATAACAAATTGTACCTAGGCTTGGATTACCTTGACTTCAAGTATCTACTAAAATCAAATATCAACTAAATATCTAAAGTAAGAATAATAAAATAATAAAATAATTCTGAAAAAAATTATTGGAAACTCTTATTTACATATTATACTACTTCATGGAGTAGGAGTTGGCCAGGCACAGGGTTTCCATGGGATATGATAACATGTTTCATTGTTCTAACAACTTTACTTTCATTTCAAGAAATTCAAATTACTTGGCTGTTTTTGCAGAGCTGATTTCTAGTTATATTTTAAGGTGTTCAGATTGCAGTTAGAAATAGCCATTACTTTTTAAATATAAGGACAATTATAAGTCATGTTTTCAAAATATTTTAAGAATATATGTATGTTTGGGATTATGCTCTGTAAAGGAAATATATTATAATACATAAAATATATTAGATATTACATGTAATATCTATACAGTATACACCCAACTATATATATGTATGCAACATATATTTTATCTCTATATATTCATATATAAGCTTTTTTATGCTATTGACAATCCTCAAAATTTGAGGTTTAATTTATTTGATCTAATAAATCCTTTTTTTTTTCTTTTTGGCAGTAGTGGGGATTGAACTCAGGTACTCTCTACCAATGAGCTACATGCTCAACCCTATTTATTTTTATTTTGAGACAGAGTCTCACTAAATTGCCGAGGCTGGCCTCAAACTTGCAATTCCCCTGCCTCAAAATCCTGAGTAGCTGGGATTATAGGAATGTGCCACTACTCCTGGCCTGATATAATACATTCTTAAATGTGCACAAAATTCTTATTATATCTGAGGTAGTTTTTCCTTTATATATTTATCTGCTGTGTTTTTTAATCTTCATTAAGCAATCAAGTGTTTTTAGTGGTTTTGTCCTTGAAGTCCATAGTATATGATACTATGGTCATCTTGGAGACAAATTATGAACTATTTTGTGATATTTAAATTATTATCTTAATTTTGCTCTAATTCTGTATCTTGCATCTAAAATGATTAATTATCTTTTCACGGCCCAATTTTACATTTGTTGTACTGGTGAATTACATAGCCCTCTCACTCAAAATATTCCTGTTTTTTAAAGAAATTGTATAATGACTCTTCTTTTAAAAAACCACCAACTTTGAATTTGACTTTTTGCATAATATAAGCACTTTTGCTTTCAATATTGGAAATTAGCCCACTTAAAATGTATTCTGGATAACAAGTACATTGGTTTACTCTTTCTTCTTTTATTACAAAAGTATTTAAAATATTTGGAACATGTTATTTTTTCTTGTCCTTCCATTTTTCTCTGACCTGAATATTTATTATATGTCTATGTTTTATGAAATAAGTAAGTATAATTGATTTATTATGTTTCTCCAGTTTGAGTGTTGTTTTTTTAATAGTGCCAAATAGGCTAAAACCATGCTATTACTATATGATAGGAATATTTACTTTTCATGAATTATATTTAAATTTAAAGTTACCATTATTTTCCACTTACTAATGCCTGGGTGCAGTGGTGCACTCCTGTAATCTCAGCACTTTGGGAAGCTGAGACAGGAGGATTGCACATTCAAAGCCAGCCTCAGCAACAATAAGGCACTAAGCAACTCAGTGAGACCCTGTCTCTACATAAAACACAAAATAGAACTGGGGATGTGGCTCAGTGGTTGAGTACTCCGGAGTTCAATCCCAAGTACCAAAATAATAATAATAATAATGTTTTACATCTTTTTATTCTGTTAGGCCTTTTAAAAAAATCTGTTTATGAACCAAAGGTATCTTTCATGGACAGAAACAGAAGGCCCATAATTATTTAATTATTAAAAATAATTTATTGCAAGACTGAGTGAGTTTCTGGGAATACGGTGATGTGCAAAATAACAGGCTCTGTTTTCAAAGACCTTTTGTTTTCTTGGAAAATCTAGGTGACTGGAAAGAGAGCATTTTGTGTCTAACAAGGGGTTTACAAGCTCATAAAGCACTCAAGAAATTGATTTTAAAAATCTTTAAATCTTTACATGTGTTTTAGTTTTTTTCTCCACAATACTCCACAGAATACCTTTGCCAACAGTATCTAGTTAAGATATATGGCTTTATCTAGTTAAGATATATGACTCTAAATTTCTGGCATAAATTATCAGTCTTTGATGTTGGTCATTAAAATATTGATGAAAACTTCAAATATAGCATGCTTTCTTTCTTAGGATATATGTATTTCAATGGGTTTTATGACTTTAGTTATATATACATTTTGAAATTTATGATTACAGAAAGATGTAGTTATTTTCAAAGTGGAATAAAGAGGGAAGTAACTAGTCAAAGTATTTATGTCTACATAAATATTTAATTTGATACAAATATACTACATATTTACATATAGTTAAAATACTAAATATTCAAAATCCTTTGTTTTCCATAAGGGGCTAAAGTTAGTATTTCATTCAACATATCAAGGAGGTTAGCAGTTGAAGTTTTCTAAAATCTTTCATTGATTCTGTATCATTGTTTAGTCAGTTAATATACATTGTTAATGTAGACTATCTGTTCTCATTGTAGACAATTAATGCTGTTTTTTCTTAACACACAGTAGTTGCACCCATGTGAAGTCAAGAGCGGAATAGTGCTTACTAGACAAGGGGGCTTTAAATACTCTGAGTTAGTTGTAGTCCATATCTCAGAATTTGGTGAGTAAACTTTTCCAAAGGCAGGCAATTTCCCATTTAAATACTAAATAAATTGCTCACAAATTAACAGATTTATAGTCATACCTATATTCTTCATAAGAAGTATTTAATATCCCAAATTATTTGGAATAAATTTTTACTACTTTTAGCATTTTTTGGTGAAGAAAACTTTACTCCAGATTAACAATTTGTGGTTCAGAAGAAGGTGAAAACTTAAAAGAATAAAAATAAAAACAGAACCAAATAAAACAAAAACTTCAGATAATTTAGCACTAATATGATTTTATTAAAGATGTATTGATTTGGGCATTTCTTCACAAAGCTTTCATCATGTATCTTATAGAATTTAGATGGCATTCATTTTCATAATCTGGGGAGTGATGTACACCAAATTATATGGTTATATTGTGCATTATGTACATGTACAAACATGTGACAACAAATTTCATCAGTATGTACAACTATAATGCACCAATTTTTAAAAAGAGGCGGGGGAGAAAAAAACATTCTTCTACGTAAATTTCAAGCTATCCTTAAAGCATATAAATGAGTGTCTTTCAGTTTTCTTTATTTGTCTTAAAGATAAGTCTGGGAAACAAGACATTAGTCAGAGTTTCTCAGTCTCACCATTCCTGACATTTTGGATGGGATAATTGCTTGTGGTAATGGGCTGTCCTTGGCACTGTTGGATGCTTAGCAGCATCCTTGGCTTCCACCTACCACATGCCAGTAGTATCTCTCCTACTTCCTGTGATAACCAGTTGATTCCAGATATTGCTGAATGTCCCTTGGGTGGGGTGGGAAATGCATGTCTGTATTAAGTTACTTAATGCTCTCAACAAGATTTTGAGTCAGATATTATTATCTGCATTTTAAAGATTAGGAAATTAATTTGTCACATGCAACTAATAAGCAGTTTTAGTTCTGAGAAGCATATTTCCAATAAGGGGTTGTTTTTCTGTTTTTAATATACTCTTAATTTAGAACAGCATTAGATTTGCAGAAAAGTCACATTATACTACAGAGTTCCCATATGCCCTTTAGTTCTCCCTAAGGTTCCCCTTATTTTCCATTACCATAGCAATTTGTTACAAGTAATGAATAAATACCAATACAGAAGTCCATACTAATCACACTCTCTGTTTTTCTTAATATCCTTTTTCTCTTTTCAGGATCTCATCCAGACACCATATTACATTTAGTGGCTTTTATCTCCTTAGGTCCTCTGGACTGACAATTTCTCAGATTTTCCTTATTTTGTTATAATACTGAGAATTTTCAAGGAGTTCTGGTCAGACGTTTTGTAAAATGTTCACTATTGGAGTTTGATATTTTTCTCATGAGTAGATTGGGGTCATTGGTTTGAAGGAAGAACACAGAAGTAACTGACATCCCTTCATGACCTATCAAAGGGACATGTTACAATGTGAGTTATCATGGTTTATACTAACCTTGCTCACAGGGCAGAGATAATATTTGCCAGATTCCTATAAATTTGGTCTCCTTTTGTGTGTGTGTGTATGCATGCGTGCGTGTGTGAGTGTGTGTGTTTTAACCTGTAAAGTGACTCTTTTTGATTTCCTCATTTTCATTCTATATGCCTTGGGGAAAAGTCAGTGAGTGCAATGGCAGATTAGGGAGGTTATTATGCTTCACAATAAATTTATATACATAAGTTACTTGGGATTCTTCTGCACATGGGATTTGTTTTGACTCTTCATTAATTTATTTATTCAGTTGCTTGTTATATCAATATGAACTCATGGAAATTTATTTTATATTTTGGTTTATAGTCCAGTATTATTTTATTACCCACATGTTTCTAGTTTTGGTCATTAAGAGCTCTTTCAGTTGGCTGAAAACTGTTAACTATATTATTCTCAACAAATGCATTAGTTTGGTATTATCTATAATACTGTGTCCCTTTGACATACCCTCATCGATGTATGTGTGTGTTTTGTGCACTTCTTCACTTCTTGGCAATATAAGATATACTGTATTTATCTTGTATATTCCCTACCTCAGCCCTTTCATTTCTCCAAGTAGCCCTGATTATTTGTGTTGGAGAATGGGGTTGTAAAGCAAGATCTGTGCACTGGGTGGGCTCTTGCTATCAAGAATCCTTGATCCTAAGCCCTCTCAACTAATAGCAAGGCAATATATGGTTATATGCTATCCTGGGCACATATAAATATCTATAAATATTTCTATATATATCCTATTTTATTAAGATGATCACACTATTGTCTGCAAATCTAATACCTCTTGAAGCATTCAAATTTCTCCCTTGCTTGTCTGTAATTTTCCAAACTAACCAAAATTTCCTGGCTTGTACTATCCTCTATCCATTTATTTAATTATTGGATTTCTATATACATAAAAAGTGGTATTAGAATCATCTCCCTGAAAATCTGCAGTTTTCATCTCCCCAGGGTAGCTAGCCTTACAAAATGTGAAACTGAGAGATGCTCAGTTGCCATGCTCTTTACCATGATGACAGGGAAACAGAGAAAGCTCATGTATCAGAGAAGAGAAAAAAGAAGCTATACTAAAAAGGTGGGGCAGAGAAAAAATTCTGACATCATTTAAATTCCTAGGACAGTCCCTCCCTGAGAAACTGGCCACATTCCCAACGTTGAATCCCAAGAGACAATCATGACTTATCATTAATTCCTCCATTTTTCTTTTCTTAAGGTTAAGTCCAGTTGAATTCTGTGGTCGCAACTGAACCAGACTTACATAAAGCAGAGTACTTATCTTGTTTACTTTTCTGAAAATGTATTACAGAGGTTATGCCACCATTTTTATCTTTGAGCATTTCCTTTTTCCCTCTCATCCCTATCTTTCTAAAATTTGATCTCAGCAGAAAGGCTTTTTGCAAGCAATTGCCTCCCATTTTATCCTTCTTTAGAATTGTGATTTCCTTCTTTTTTTCCTTCTTTCCTTCCTTCCTTCCTTCCTTCTTTCCATCCTTCCTTTCTTTTTTCCTTCATTCCTTCATTTCACTATCCCAATCCTTATGAACCTACATTTCTTTTCTCTTCCTCATGGAGTCATCTCATTTTTGGACCATTTATGAAGAGTTCTTTCTTAATCCCTACAAAATTAAGGATTGAGTCTACTATGCCCAGGCTATGATGGACTCTAAGATGTTGAAACAACACCAATGTTTTCCAATGTTATTGTCAATTTTTTTTCTTATGAAGAGACTCCATTTCCTTCACTGCACACTTTCTGTTTTAATAGGTGAATAAATTCCCATGTTCAAATGGCACATTTACATAAAAGAAATTATTATTGCAGCACTGTCATACAAAGAAGCAACACACTTTGAAATGCTGTCAATTGAAAATTAAGACTGTTTTTATTTAATTAGCAAAAGATAACAAATGGTATGTATACTTCCAACAAACTTTTATAACTGCATGTTAAAGAGAGATGGCTCATAATGTACTATAAATAAACAACTAAAATTTATCACTCACTCCCCTGTAAAAGTTCCTCTGTCAATAGCTGTGACTAATTTTAAAATGAAAATGATTCAAAATATAGTTCAAAATACAAATTTCAAGCAAATATTCATTTTTATAGTATTTCATTGAGAATGGGTTTAATATATGAAGTGAATCACTCTCTGATTGCTAAATAAGTTATTCTCAAGGATTGAGACTGGCCCCTGATCATCTCTATATTGTTTCCTTGACAGAAGAATCTCTAATGTGACCTATCATGACTAAGTCACTTATATTTAAAAAAAAAACAAATAGTTAACACATGGGACTTAATCTCTTTTCTTTATATGAGATTCTATGGGTTGTAAAAATAATTATTGAGGTATATAAACATATCCATTAATTTTTTTCACATTTCAATGAAGGATAGTCAGAAGGGAATCTTGTGAACATTTATTTTAAAATTTTTTATTTAATAAATAAAATGAGGTATAGCACATTATCTGCTATCAAAAATAAGACTGGAATATTTTATCTTATGTGTATTTAAAATGTTTGATAAACAGAATTTTTCTAAGCTGAGAATAAGCAAAATAAATCTCACTTTTACCAAGGTTCATACCTCTTCTCTGTGAATTTTTTGCCTGTTAAACCCACAATATCTGTGCGCTTACTGTCACCCAACTTTCCTGAGGCTTGGAGAGTCTACAGATCTCAGCACTTTTGTAGTCAGACAAGGAGTGACAGTAATACTTCACTTTTGATCTCAGCCAGTGAGTGAAATCTCAAGTGACTCTGCATCTCTTTCTTCCCCTAAGGAAAGGCAAAAAGTATTAAATTGTCATCTTGATTTTGTTTTCTAATAAACAATACATGGCAACTTCTGTTAGCTTTCAGTCACTTTGAAAGGCATTATTTCCATTTTAGCTTAGAGGCCTATTTCTAGAAAACTATCATTCTCTGTGAATTGCTATGTTTTAAATATAAGTATTAATATGATAGCATTACTTTATGTAATCTCTATAGGAAGAACTTACATGATGGCAGTGACGAGGCTATTACTTCTTCCTTGTGGAAAGGCAGCTTAGGTTATACAAGCTAACTGAAGAGATGAAGACCTAGCCAGGTTTTATCAGCCCTTACTTATCTAAAGCCCACAGAGATGCCTACTATTCTTATGGTCTTAGCGTCTGAGAAAATGCACTTGTCTACTTGCTGTTGGAGTTTCACATTTACTTGCTGCCTCACCATGTTTCCCTCTTGATTTCCCAGCATTTCCATTCATTGTAACAGACATCAGGCTTTACCACACCTCTCTTGTTAGCACTGAATGGATGTGTCAAGCAGGAGCTTCCATTAGTATGGGTTGCTATCAGACTAAAAGGAGTAGAGTCTGCCTCCAACATATCAGGCAAATAACATTTGCAACCAATTAATATTAATTGATATAAGCCACTAAGATATACAATTGCTTGCTACCACTGCATAACCAAGACTATCCGGACCATGTTTCCAAATATGTTCAGATAGAGTAGAGTATTCTTCAGGTAAAGCTACCATGTTTAACTCTGTCACTTTGTTTTCTTCCCAAGTATATTGTTTCTTTTCAGAAAATGGGACTTGATATTTTCCTTCATTGTATTTCTGAGTAGCCCATAGAAAAGCTTAACATTCACACATAACTTTTTATTAGTAGTAGTAGTAGTACATTGAATAAAATTTATAGCCAAGTGACTGTGATTCTTGAGCTAAATGACAAACTGGTAATAAAAGTAAGTGGTATGGAAAGATAAAATACGTGTCAATAGAAGAAAGGGATTGTCCTCTGAGGGAATTTTTTGTGTTTCTTTCTTTTTTTCTTTTTCTTTTCTTTTCTTTTCTTTTCTTTTCTTTTTCTTTTTTTTTTTTTTTTTTTTTTTTTTTTTTTTTTTTTTTTTTTTTTTTTTTTTTTTTTTTTTTTTTTTTTTTTTTTTTTTTGAGCCTAGATTTAACACTCTAAGAGGATAGACACTACTTGTAAACTCAGGAGATATCTAGGGTAACTACTCAATTCCAGTGGAAGACTCAGATTCATTCAAAAACAGAAATGGCTAACCTAGAGCTAATAAACTGGTGACAAAAACTTTGAAATGAAAACATTTAGGCAAAATGAGAAAAGATTTTACATGTACATAACCCTCATCATTATGTAAATAACTAGAAAGTTTCTTACCTAAATTACATCACAGAAATAGTTCTTTGAAAAAGTTCACGTTGATAGCTCCGGAGACATTGTAATTGTTTTAAACTACCTTAAATTTTGTTTGAGTAATGACTCAATGACAACCTAAATGCTTTGCTCAAATAATATTAGTATTTTTATTTATTAATTATTATTTATTAATTTTATATAATATTTGTATTATAGCTTTACATTTATTTTTGTTCTTATATGAAAGATTCTCAATCAAATTAGTATAAAGTTTTACACTGAGAAGATGAAAACACACACACACACATTCATTGCTACTTTCCACTTGAAATCTTCAGGCTCTGAAAGAATCAATAAAATGACAAGAACTGAACATGGAACCAAAGAATATTTATTTTGTTCTAATGTTGCCCATTCAGACTATATCAGAATTTCCAAAACACATAAATTTTTCTCTTAAGTGATTGTGAGGATCAAAAATGTTATATTCAGTTTAAATAATAAGTATATTAAATAAGAGTCTCATTTCAAAAACAAACATTTTGGGGCACCCTGTGTCCAAAGATGCCTACCATATGGTATCATCTTTGAGGAGCTCACAGTCAGGGAGAGAACAGAAAGACTGTGAAGTGTCAGTGCTGTGACAGAGGTGGGCGTTCAGTACTACAAATGCAGAGATGTGGGAGGGAACAGGTCTGGTGGCATGAGAGGAAGAGAGTGGAAACAGATAAAACAACAAGGCTTCTGCCATCAGTTCGTTGCCCAGCAATGTAATGCACAATTCTTAGATTCTAATTATATTAAGCACTAAAACGAATATCCCCAATATTGTGAAATGATAACACAAGAAAAAAATGATTGTTGCTATAGCGCAGTCTTCTCTGAATGAGAATATGACCTTGGAGATACTTAACACTAAAATGGGGTCTTAAATTTTTAAGGGCCTCTTAAAACTCTACTTTTTAAAAATAAAGCATTTCTGCTAGAGAAAATTTTATCACCTCAGACATTTGACTACACAAAAGAAAATGTAAATAATAATGCAGTAGAAAGCTAGAGGCTATTTGGAGAAAAAGTTTGGGTGCAATTTATTTTACTCAATAAAACAGACTGTCTCTATGGCCCATCAAGATTGCAGCTATAAGCTGTGTATCCATCACATTAATTTTATTTATGTTTTGGACATATTTGTAGAAAGAATTAGTAGAATATAAGCAGAAGATGGTTTTAGCTTAAGAATTTGAGAATGAAGACAATTATAGTTTTCTTTTAAAAGACAAAATAAGCATAAAGGATGAGAAGAATTAAGTAATATCACCAAGGAAATAAGTGTTTTTTTTTAATCACTTTATGCAAGTGGATGAGTGAAAGACATATGAACACAGGAAAGTGAAATGGTAGGAGAGAAAAGCAATGGACAATCAAGAGTGATCCAGGGGGCAAGCAAAGCATTGAAGTGTGTTTTTCACATCTGGCCTCAACATGGAGAATAAGGCTTTAAGAGACTGATCCATTAAGTATTTAATACGTGCAGGCACTCGACATGCACAAATGACCCTCTCTGATTTTGTTCCTTGCTTATTAAAAATCCTTTCTTTTAGTTTGACTTCCAACAAAGCTACCAACAAAGAGATTTTCTGTGAAGTCACTACAAGGCAGCTACATTTCAACAGTTACAGTTCTCATTACAAAATAATATGGTATCAGTTTGTGTTTTGTGTTTTTATTTTTCTAGAATATTTCATGTTTCATTCAATGCTAACTTCAAGACAGTTGCAATTCATATAGACATGTAGCAAGAATTGTAATTTATGTTTCTTAAAAGAATAGTGGTATTTCTTTAACATATGAACAGCAAAACACCAAAGAAATGGCAAACTGACAGCCACTTCAAAAAAATCACAATGCATTTTGATACCACTTGTGTTAAGTAGAGTGATGAGCAGAAAATGTGCTAGTAGTAAAAAGGCACTTTACCTAGGAAAGAGTGAACACAGGATATAAAAGCTATTGATTCTTACTTTGAATCCTAGCTCTGAAGTAGATGTTTAAAAAGTAAACATTTCCTAGAACTCTTCTCTGTATGCATTAGACCTGTATTCAAGGTTTATTTCAAGCATACAAATAAAACCCCTGGGTCTTCTGTGATAGGAGGTGGTAGGGTTGTGGAGAAAGTGTCTCCTTCCCTGAGCAGGTTTTGGGCTGGAACATTTCTTCATTCTCTTTGTATTCAACCTGAGCTCATGTAGGCCAATCTACTGAACACTAAGATACAGAATCTAGAACTGTACTTTTATGAAACCTTTGTTATGTTCCTCTCTACAGAGGGCTCTGAACACAGTGTTCATCAGAGGCACTACATTGTCTAGTGAAATTAAAATGTCCTTGAAAGCATAAGGCAGGAATGAAAGATTTAGAAAGGAAACTTCACTTCTGCTATACAGGTCTATTTGTAACACTTGCCGTTCTCAGTGGAATGAAGCAGGTAACCATGTCGGCAGGTGGCCATGACTGCAGGTCAGATCTTGCCAAAGTAGTAACCTCTGCTTGAGCTTGTCTCACCTCTCCTTGTTCAATGACCTTATAGTCATTTTTCAACTATGATTATATTGTTTTCCATGGTTAGATTTAAACAGAAAAATGGGGAGGGTGTAAGGTATAATTAACCTAGTGAAAAAAGGGATGATTATATTTATTTATTTATTTATTTATTTGGTACCAGGGATTGAACTCAGGGGCACTAGACCACTGAGTCACATCCCTAGCTCCATTTTGTATTTTCAAATAGAGACAAGGTCTCACTTTGTTGCTTTGCACCTCGCTTTTGCTGAGGCTGGCTTTAAACTCAGGATCCTCCTATCTCAGCCTCCTGAGCCACTGGGATTACAGGCGTATGCCACTGAGCCCAGCAATTTTAAATAATTTGAAAACATTAAGTTCTAGATTTGTAAAACCATTGGTAATGAATTGAGAATTGCATAGAAGATTATAACTTCAGAGCTGGAAGGGCCTTTTGAGAGCCTCTTGGATTAAATCTCTCATTCACAGATGAGGAATTGGATCTCCAGTAACCAAGGATTAAAAAAGAAGAATGGGGAGCAGGCACCGTGGCTCAAGCCTGTAATCCTAGCACTTAGGGAGGCTGAGACAGGAGAATCGTGAATTCAAAGCCAACCTCGGCAACGGCGAGGCGTTAAGCAACTCAGTGAGAATCTGTCTCTACATAAAACACAAAATAGGGCTGGGGATGTGGCTCAGTGGTCAAGTGCTCCTGAGTTCAATCCCCAGTACCAAAAAAAAAAAAAATACATGGAGAAAGAAAGTTAATGCATTGGACAAAACTAAATTTTAAGTGCTTATGAGAGGTCTGTTAGGAAATATTATTTAGGCATTAAGTAATATGATCATAGGTAAAGGCTTCTTTCTCTTTCTTTGTAATATTGATTCTGAAACAAAATTTTTCAAAAGATAATTATGACTCTGGTATTACGCATTTGTGCTCCAAGAAGGGTCATGTTTCTTTGTTACATATTGGGAACAAAAAGGTTAAATCAGCATCACTCCTAAATTTTCCACTGAGTACGTCCTCCTGAGGATCACATACATCAATCTGTAGTGATCTTGGCTGCTCCAGGAGATAACTCTATACTCTGCAAAGAGTCACCATCCACTATTTCCTTCTACAGGAATCTACATCCTTTACATCAGTGCCAGTGGGCTGTGAATGTAGAATAGGCAGTGGGCCTCCAACTCCAAAACACAAATCTATATAGGCACATCAGCATTTAGGGTTGGAATTACAACCTAACCATTTAGGGTTGGAATTACAAAGCGAATTACAATGTAGGATGAAAGTTAAGACTATAGGTTTCTCATGCTCCTCATTTGTCAAGGAAGAAGCATGCTAAAATAAAACACACATGCATCATTTTATGGAAATTTCCCATACTCAATTTTGAATTTGTTGTAAAAGTGCCATAATCTTAAAATTAGGGATTCCTAACTTTGATTACTCATTAGAATCAGTTGGGGAGCTGTGCTTGTTTGTTTTCACTGTTACTAAATACAAATACCTGAATTATATTCAAAACAATTAAATCAACATTTTATAGGAGGTATTCCAAGCAATGGTAGCTTTTCTAAACTTCCCAGGTGATTGGAAAATATGATCATGCTGAAAAATATATCCTTAACTTCTCTGTAGGATTTTCCACCAACCTTTTCTGAAAACCTACCCTATCACTGACTGATTCTGTGACAGATTGTGGATGAGAAGGTCTAAGTGGCAGGTATAGCAGGATAATATGTGGCAGTTTCTTTTAGCAACCCAATGCCTGATAACAAGGACAAATCTTGGTGCACTGCACCCCACAGCATAGTTGATCTTATCCAAGAGGACACCAAAAAAATACTTTTAAGCTTTCTCAACCAGCTCCAGCCCAGAGTGCAAACAAATATGTATATTTTTCAGGTCCTCCAATAGGTAAACATTGCCTTGGTGAGTAGACACACACACACATAAAACCTTAAATCTCAGAGACGACATTATCTAATTAGAATACCTCAAGGACCAGGCAAGTAATACACTTTTCAGAATAAAAACTGTAAAGCAACAAGAATTTATGAAGCCCATAGTGATCAGAGAGAATGTGTCATATTCATAAAAAGAAAGAGAATTTAAGCACTCACAAAGTCAAATGAAGCAAAACTCTCACCAGTGTTCATGTTCTCTAGCTATACACTTAGTTTCCTAACTGATTCATACAAGATCTTCTCTAATAATGAGTTTGTCTACCATGTTACTAGGCAGAAAAGTGTGTTATTCTTTTACTGTATTAAATCCATATCTTCTTGCACTTGTACATTGTGCATCCTTTGTCCTGTGGGGAATAATATACAAGTCCATTGCTGAGCCAGATATTTTTTATTGACTACTTCACAAAGATCCATCCAAAAGTTGCAGTTGCCTTCACTAAGAATTTCATTAATTTCTTGGCCCAGAGCTATTTTTATCTCATATCTGTCTCAGTGGGATTCTGGCTTGGGTAAGGAGAAAACTTTATTTTTGATTCTTCTATTCCCACTGATGCCAAATCATTCAAAAATCCAGGATCAATGAACCATAACAGAAGCCCACACAATGACCAAAATGTGGATACAAATTACTATGTGTCTTCCCACAATTTTGTATCATTAAATATAGCAGGGTATGGCAATAATTACTTATATGTTTATCAGCATATATTTTAAAGGATTCTTTATGTAGCATCCTACAAGGAGATAAAGAAATTATAGGAGAAAAATTTCTATACATACTTTTCTTAATGTCCCAACTAGAATGTAAACACTCTGAAAACAAGAGGTATGCCTTAATCTATTTGTGCAGTACATAGTGATTATGCAGTGTTGGAAACATCATAAGTACCCAGTAAGCATAGATCATACTTAATTCTGTTCTTTGTATTACATAAAAAATGATAGTCCATTAGGCTTTCATTAAGCTAAGATAAATACATGCTGATTTCTCTGCATCCTGAGTAGAGAGATAGACCTTTCAAAACTAAAACATCACATTTTTAAAAATTTGTTGTTTTTAGATATACATGATAGTAGGGTGTATTTTGACATATTATACATACATGGAGTGCAACCCATTCCAATTAGAATTCCATTCTGGTTGTGTATTCATATATGAAAATAGGAAAGTTATATCCAATTCATTCTGTCTTTCCTATTCCTATCTCTACTCCCTTCCTTTCATTCCCCTTTGTCTAATCCACTAAACTTCTATTCTTCCCTCCCCACTTATTGTGAGTCAGCATCCACATATCAGAGAGAACGCTTGGCCTTTTTGGGGGGGGGATTGGCTTATTTCACTTAGCATGATAGTCTCTAGTTCTATCCATTCACCAGAAAATGCCATCATTTCATTATTCTTTATGGCTGATAAATAGCCCACTGTGTGTGTGTATATATATATATATATTTTCTTTATCCATTCATCTGTTGAAGGGCACCTACATTGATTCCATAGCTTAGCTATTATGCATTGAGCTGCTGTAAACATTGATGTGGCTGCTGATTTCAAGTCCTTTGGGTATAACCTGAGAAGTGGGCTAACTGGGTCAAATGGTGGTTCTATTCCAAGTTTTCTGAAGAATCTCCATGCTGCTTTCCAGAGCAGTTGAACCAAAATTTGCATTCCCACCCACAATGTACAAGTGAACCTTTCTCCCCACATTCTTGCCAACATTTACTTTCCTTGTATTCTTGATAATTGCCTTCTGACTGGAATGAGATGAAATCTCAATGTAGTTTTAATTTACATTTCTCTAATTGCGAGAGATACTGAACTTTTTTAAATATGTTTGTTTGTTTGTTTGTTTTTTCCATATTTAATTTATTTATTTGTTCTATTTAGGTTTACATGATATCAGAGTGCAATTTGATTCATTGTACACAGATGGAGGATAACATTTCATTTCTTTGGTTGTAAGTGATATAGAATCTCAACATATATGCAGTCATACATAAAGCTAGGACTATGATGGCCATCATATTCCACCACACTTACAGTCCCCATGCCCTCTCCCCCCTTACACCCCTGTGAACAGAGTTCCTCCATTGTTTCCATGTCCTTCCCCACATTATGGATCAGCATCCACTTATCAATGAGTACATTCAGCATTTGATTTTCTGAGATTGGCTTACTTCACTTAGCATGATATTTTCCAACTCCATCCATTTACCTGCAAATGCCATAACTTTATTCTCTTTTATTGCTGGGTAATATTCCATTGTGTATATATACCACAGTTTCTTTATCCATTCATCTATCGAAGGACATCTAGGTTGGTTTTCCACAGTTTTAACTATTGTGAATTAAGCTGCTATAAACATTGAAGTGGCTGCGTCAGTGTAGTATGCTGCTCTTAAGTCTTCTGGGTATAGATCCAGGAGTGGAATAGTTGGGTCAAATGGTGGTTCCATTCCAAGTTTTCTAAGGAATCTCCATACTGCTTTCCACATTGGTTGTACCAATTTGCAGTTCCACCAGCAATGTGTGAGCATGCCTTTTCCCCCACAACCTCGCCAACACTTATTGTTGTTTGTATACTTGATAATAGCCATTCTGACTGGTGTGAGAGGAAATCTTAGGGTAGTTTTGGTTTGCATTTCTCTGATTGCTAGAGATGTAGAACATTTTTTCATATGTCTGTTGATTGATTGTATATCTTCTTCTGTGAAGTTTCTGTTCAGCTCCTTGGCCCATTTATTGATTGGGTTGTTTGTTTTGTTGGTGTTAAGTTTTTTGAGTTCTTTATATATCCTGGAGATTAGTGCTGTATCGGATGTGTGTGTGGCAAAGATTTGTTTCCAAAATGTCGGCTCTCTGTTCACTTCATTGATTGTTACTTTTCCTGAGAAGAAGCTTTTTAGTTTGAATCCATTCCATTTATTGATTCTTGATTTTACTTTTTGTGCTTCCTTAACATAAGGAAATATAGTCCTAATCTGACATGATGAATATTTGGGCCTATTTTTTCTTCTATTAGGCATTGGGTCTCTGGTCTGATTCCCAGGTCCTTGATCCACTTTGAGTTGAATTTTGTGCATGGTGAGAGATAGGGGTTTAGTTGCATTTTGCTGCATATGGATTTCCAGTTTTCCCAGCACCATTTGTTGAAGAGGTTATCTTTTCTCCAGTGTACGTGTTTGGCTCCTTTATCTAGTATAAGGTAACTGTATGTAAGTGGGTTCGACTATGTGTCTTCTGTTTTATACCATTGATCTACACGTCTATTTTGGTGCCAGTACCATGCCATTTTTGTTACTATAGCTTTGTAGTATAATGTGAGGTCTGATATTGTGATGCCTCCTGCTTCACTCTTCTTGCTAAGGATTGCTTTGGCTATTCTGGGTCTCTTATTCTTCCAAATGAATTTCATGATTCCCTTTTCTATTTCTATAAGGAATGACATTGGGATTTTAATTGGAATTGCATTGAATCTATATAGCGCTTTGGGTAGTGTGGCCATTTCGACAATATTGATTCTGCCTATGCAGGAGCATGGGAGATTTGTTCCATCTTCTAAGGTCTTCATCAATTTCTTTCTTCAGTGTCTTGTAGTTTGCATTGTAGAGGTCTTTCATCTCTTTTGTTAAGTTGATTCCCAAGTATTTTATTTTATTTTTTTTGAGGCTATTGTGAATGGGGTAGTTTTCCTAATTTCTCTTTCAGAGGGCTTATCACTGATGTATAAAGATGCAATTGATTTATGGGTGTTGATTTTATATCCCACTAGTTTGCTGAAATCATTTATTAATTCTAGAAGTTTTCTGGTAGAATTTTTTGGATCCTATAAGTATAGAATCATGTCATCTGCAAATAATGATAGTTTGAGTTCTTCTTTTCCTATTCGTATCTTTACATATTTTTACACTGCAATTTTATCATAGAAAGCAAAGATGGAAGACCATGTTACATTAACAATGAGTATTCCCTTAGCTTCCCTTTAGTGCTCCTCAACTAAGGAGCACTGAACTTCTCTAATATTAGAGAAATATTTAAATTTATACTTCTTCTCCTTTTTGATTTTTGTTTATACACACAAGCCTTCTTTAATGCAATTTTCCATTTAAAGAAGGGTTACTGGGGCTAGGGCTGTAGCTCAGTGGTAGAGCACTTACCTAGCACCACATAAAAACAAATAAGTAAAATAAAGGTTAAATTCTTTCAAAAAATCTTTAAAAAATAAACAAGGGTTACTTTCCTGTAACTGTCACTTCTAACATATCATATTATACATCAACTATCAAAACAGGAATATACTTCAGGCAAAGAATGGATCTCTTTGACTTTTGTTTATACCCTGAGAAATGTAAGAGATGAAATGCCTCTCCTCCATGAGCCCCTCTGAGTTTTAAGGACAAAAATATTTTAAATTAAAAAGCATAGAAAGTAAAATGTATTTACATTTTTATTGTTAAATGTCTTGGTACACGCTATTCATTTAAAATTTAACTTAAGGAATTGCTTCTTAAAGCAATATATTTACCAAATTTATACAGAAATTGAATTATATTGTTTACACGTTTTACTCTGATGCATTAATAAAACACTGCTTGAAATAATGCATTTCTTCAGGCATTTAAAGGAAACCATTAAAGAAAAATTCTTAACTGGTGTCAATGGATGTGCTTATTCTATTTGTCAGCCCCTCTTAAAAATACAAGATTCCAGGTGCAGTTTTTATTAATGAGGAAAATACACAAAGAATCTCTGCCCACACTCCTTTTTCCATTACATACTGTTTTGACTCAAAATCACTCATAATGAACTGGCTTCCTGATTTGGAAGGCAACACTATATATTTTCAGCTAATAATAAACTTCTTTCTGTAAGAAATGCACACTCCATCAGCCATGATTCTACTCCATCATCTTTCCCACCACTCCTAGCTAGACCAATTATTACTTTTCTACCTTGAATTTGAGAGATTTGTAGTGTCTGGTTAGATGAATTAACAGTAGGCAAATTTAAAGGAATTTTTATGATTCCTTTTTTCCCCCATATGTACCTGAAGAATTAGAAAAAGCATGCAAGCAGAGAGAATGGATCCAAAATGGAGAGAGAAAAGAAATGAAAGATGAAAAGGTGCACTATCTTGGTTTCTGATGACTTTCCAGTTTCTAGCTCCACTCATGGCTCTAGCTATAAGGATCAGCTATCTGCTTTTGGTTCTCATGAAAGAGTCAAGGTTTCATCAAATACATTTAGGTATTTCACTTATGCTTGCTTTAGTTTCTCTCTGCTCCTTACAATTCAAACAGTCATGACTAAGACATTTCCTAAGTCTCCTTCAAGTAAAAAGAAAAATTTCCCATAGTGGACAAATAGAATTAGTTTTCCAAGAACTAAATAGAAAAGTCAACGTATATCAATGTCTATATTATAGACAGTAGGTAGGTAGGTGGATAGATCATGTTCCAGTCAATTGTACTAATTTAGGGCCTTCAACCAAATATTATTACTTCTTTTTCATGTTTGTACCACCAACAACTTTATAAAACTTATTTGTATTTCATTATCTAATTGAGGATAAAAATATTAAACAGAATATATCCTAAAACAAAGGTCTATATCACACAACTAAAAATATTCCTTAATTATCAACATTATGTTCATCAACCATTTTCTGGTGTATTTTTCTTAAATATATATACCTTTATCTTTTATCATCAAAATCACATCCTTCAGGTTCATAATATCTATTTCTATATACTCTTATATCTTTGCCTATAATTCCTTATACTCCCCTCTTTCTACACACACACACACACACACACACACACACACACAATCTATATTGAAACCTAAACCTATAATTATACATATATATGTGTATATATATACATATATATATAATTACAAATTTCATAGACACTCTTGCACATACTTGCATTAGGCCAATAATGTTCCATCTGATATAATGATTTTAAGAAAGAGGAACAATATTCATTTGTCATAACTTGTACTTAGGTGAAGTTTGTCTTTGTGTTTTCCATTTTAAATTTATAGACCTCTGTTTTCTTTGTTATTGATATCCTATTTTTCCTTCATACCAGCACAAACATCTTCCTGAAAATTTTGACAATTCAGAGATGTTCTGCCAACCCTATGAATATGCTGTGATCTGTTCTTTCTCCAGTGAATTCAGCCCTGTTGGGAGAATAGGTGAGTGGTCAGCCAGGTTTCCACTATCAAAAGTGGACCTCATGCTCCATGTGCAGAAATGTTGCATAGATAAGACAATACTACTTTCCTTCAGCAGTCTTTTGATTTCTGAAGACAATGTGAAGCTATGATACTGGTTAACTTATGTCAATGCAGTTCATGATTATGGCATTCTGACTAGGTAAATCCATGGTGTTTGATCAGAGCAGTTTTGATAAAGTCAGGTAAGTCCTCCTGTATCTTCAGCAAAGTTTTGTAGGTACAAACCTGTGTTCTCATTTATGTAACCTCAAAACTTCAAGATTTTTATGATTTGTCATAGGCTTACCACAGGGCCTTGCTAGCACAGCCTACTACTTCAATTGAAATTTTGAGTCTATCAGGTAGCAAGCACATTGTCTAACTAATTTTCAAATCTTATTTATCTATTACTATTGTATATGACCCTAGCTCTCTTCAGATTCAAGTAAAAATTTTTACCTTAATACATTAACTTTAATGATTACATTTCTACTCCCACTAAAGCTATTCCAGAGATTTTTAACAAGCCAGCTCAATTTCCCTCCTACATAATATTTACCTAGCTAAAAATTCTGTATCATACCTATCCGACGGGCTTCAGTTTTCATTTGCTATTTGTCAAACAATACTGTAGTTAGTTTCATAGATCAACTCTTATTCCATACAACGCAATGCAGCTGGCATTTTTGTTCACATTTTTCAGGTGAGGACAGAGATATTAAGAGGTAGATTACCCCAGATCATACAGTTAATTTATGATGGAATTAGGATATTAAAAACACCTGTCTACTCCAAGAAACTATGCTCTTAATATTTACCCTAAAAAGAATTGCCTTCATTTTCTATGAACTTTTTCATAATTTAAATTGGATTGGTTTCTGTTTAGATATAAATTATCATGTGATTACCAACTTTTATATATTGAGTTTTATATATTGACTTAGATTACCTATGGTCATTCAAAGTAGATATGAGATGCAGCTGTATGATCATATGTTCATTTATAGTTGAGCTTCATAACATTTTATTAAACATTATTTTGGGCAGCAAGAAAATTCAGTAATGAAGAAAATATTTATTTTCTAGTAACTTAGTGTATTAGTCAGCTTTGCTTTACTATAACAAGATGCTTGAGACTGATGATTTTGTAAAGAGAAGTTTTAACACACAGATTTGGAAGTTGAAAGTCTACATAAGCATAGAATAGATTCTGGTAAGAGCTCAGTAGCAGATGGCAGAGTGCACATGTGAAGAAGCATCTTAGAACAGGAAGCAAAGCGACTCAGTGGTCAGGCTCAGAGTTTATAACAATATTCTCTTGCAAGAATCCACTCCAAAACAACTCTTTCCCTTCCAAAGGCAGTGCCCTCAGTGATACAAGGTCCTCCCACTAGGCTCTACCTTTTAAAAGTCACACCATCTCACTACTTTCAAACTGAGGACCAAGCCTCCAACATATGGATCCTTGCAAGACAGACCAAATCCAAACCACAGCTCTTAGTGTACAGGAGAATGTACATATCTGAAGAGAGACATTTAGACTTTTGTTTTTATTTTTTTTTCCATTGCTCAGGGTTCAAAAGCTCAGGTATACGCACTTCAGGGTTTAATTCAGTGAGAGGCTAAGATCATTACAAATCTTTAATTTTTATAATTTGGGATAACATTTAGAACTAGTTAAGAATGGAGGAGTGAGCTGTCCTAGGTGACATCTTAGAGGAGATCTACCATCACCACTATTTGTAAGAAGAACATTTAGTATATTTTAATGTCTCAGAAATATTCAGAGAATGAATGAAATAATATATAGGAAGGTTCTACTTTGGAAGAAGGCAGTGTAATGTGTATGCAAAGAGGAGAGAAGTCTAGAATTTCACTTCAGGGATTCTTTTTCACTAGCTTAATCATATTAGTATGTAAGTAAGTATAGGCACATTTGTATTCTATTGCTGGGTTACATATATTCTATTTACGGGTTACAATAACTGGCAAATGAACATAATTGATGTCATAGTTGGTAATGATTTATGCTTGTGATTGACACATATCTTTGATAACCTGCAATTTGGACAGGGAAAACAGTCACTTTATTCATAAATATGTAGGAAGCATAATTTTATAATAGGCTGGATGCTTTAAAATGAAAACAAAAAGATTCTCTTTATATTTTAAGTTATAATTCAAAGGAATTCACAGTGCCTGTTAACAATAGCATTTTTTGTGTAACATCCACTCTGTATTTAGTGTCATACTGAATAGGATATAGCAAAAAAACAATCTGCTTCTGTCCTTAGGAGATTTTCACCTCAATAAGATAAAACCATTACACAATTCTCTCTCTTTTTGCAAAACAAGTCATATAAACTGAAAACATATCTGTGTTCTCCATACATTCACTCACTTGTTTTTTTGGCATCAGGTAATTTTCAGTTATACCTATCTCACTTGCATTTGACACCTGAATGTTTGAGAGGGGAATTGGCTTCATAAGTGTGAAGAGAAACAATTATGTAGCGAAGTAAAAACTGTCATTTTTAGAAGGACCAGTATATATGTTAGCTCTCCATGCTATGACAAAATACCTGAGAAAATCAACCCAATGGAGTAAAGATTTATTTTGGCTCATAATTTCAGAGATTTTAGTGCATGGTCATTTGGCTCCAATGCTTTAAGCCCATGGTAAGGAAGATCATGGCAGGGAGGATGCAGTAAGTCAGACTACTCATGGAAGCAGGTAGAGAAAGAGGAAGGAGCTTGGGAACAAAATATACTTTTAAGGGAATACTCCCAGTGACCTATTTCCTCCTCTTAGTTTCCACCTCCTCCCAATAGCCTTCTAAACTATGAATACATCAACGGATTAATCCATAGATGAAGTCAGAACTCTCATGATCCAATCACTTCTCAAAGGCCATCCCTCTGAACACTGTTGCACCAAGGACCAAATCTTCAATAATAACCTTTTTGGGGACATTTCACATACAAACTTTAACAACTAAGAAAAAAGGAGAGAAGAAATGTAGCCACATGCAAAACTTTGATTAGTAAAGAAAAAATAGTAGATTAAGCAAATCACAGAATATCTAAATACCATGAATGAGGCAGATTGATGAGACTCCAGAGTATTGGAGAGCTCTTACTATTCTGAAGCCCTGATGCATGATAACAGCTTAAGGAAAGAATGAAAAAGTGGAAGTCCAGAAGTATCTGAGTGTGTTTAGTGGAACTGAAGAAGGAATATGCAGGAGATTCAGGGGAAAACTAAAGGCCTCAAACAATGTATCTAAAGAAAAAGAGGAAGTGGAAAGAAGGAAATGGGAAAGATGAGTGTGAATTGGTAAAAAGAGCATGGATGACAGGAAGGGCAACATTCACTTCACCACAGTCGGGCACATTCACAGTTGGGCAAGGACATGATGATCAAAAGAACTAGAAGGTAGTGGGTTCAATGTCCAGGAAGTGTTACTCAGAGTAGCCACAGCTCAGAAACTGAAAAGAAGGGGTCTACTTTTGGGGGACTAAGTGTGTACTGGGTGCCTCTG
Organism: Geosciurus inauris; assembly: GCA_004024805.1. Lineage (NCBI taxonomy): Eukaryota > Metazoa > Chordata > Mammalia > Rodentia > Sciuridae > Geosciurus > Geosciurus inauris. Next base: position 100,173 of record PVHX01004141.1, read on the forward strand.
AATTGTCATACCTTATTTCCTCTCAATAAATGCCTTTCCCTTCCTCTCTGGAAAAATCTTATTTGTAAAACCCTCGTTGGGCCTAATTGTCTCTGTAGTATTTCACAAACATTTATCTAAAAGTAAATTTAGTTAATTTAAGCCAACTCTGGGGGAAAAAAAATTACCCTGATTACACAACTTTCATCCTCCTGACCAAGAGGCCCTCAGCTTCACTAAACTTTAAACAACCTTCTTCTTGATGGTCCTTTAACCTCCCTTCTCTTGCAATAGTTACTTTAGAAAATTCATAAGTGCGATTATTTTCTCTGCACTTTTGAAGTACATATAAATCTTCTCCCAGCCTTTTGCCAATCTTGCAACTCAGGAATAACTTGCTCAAAGACCTGAAAATTGTCTCTTTGAAAAGTAATCATGAAGGAAGAAAGGGTTCTTATCTCTCAGTCTATGTGGGATGGTAGGAGCCCAACTTCAGTGGGCATCAATTAGCAAACACAGATGACCTAATCACAGAACAAAGCATTTGCAAACTCAGAAATAGCTATGCATTCTTTGATTAACCACCTTTCACCCAGGGTCCCTCAGAATGTTTCCACCAACTCAACCCAGAATTTTAAAAGCATCTAGCCTTTGTTTTAGTGAAATTGAGCTTAATTTCCCTTTCCTATTGTGACAGTTTCGATTGAGTCTGTTTAACTTTGTCCAGTGAAATTTTTCTTTGTCCTCTGCAATAAAATAGCATGAAGAAGGGTAAAAATATGTGCCTGGATCCAGTGAAGATGGACTACAACTTGAGCATCTACTGTGGACAAAAAGCTACACTAAATAATTTCATTCATAATCTCATGTAACTTGTAATATTAAACTCTATAAGGAAAGTGTAATTTGTCCTGTATTTTGCAAATAAATAATGAGCTTGAGAAGGCTGATTAATGGAGAGACAAAGTATGATGTCCAATATGAAAGACAGAGGTTATAATAATATGGAGAAGGGCTAGAATACTAATCTTTGTTTCTTTCCTTAAACTATTTGTTTTTTCTCCTCTTAACACAGTTTTCGCATAATATATCCCAAAGTACTTTTGCACTTAATAAATATTCCTTTCTTAAATTTTATTAAATGGAGTTTATCCTTATCATTTCATAGGTAGATATACTGAAGTCAAGCTGGTAAGTAATTTACCCACGGTTAGATAGGGATTGTTGAAACATAAAGTTCTAAATTTCATATTCTTTAATTTATGTCTTTTTTGAGTAAACTTTAAAAAAGAAGTTTCAGGTCGCAGTGGTTAATAAAAATGTGGAAGGAAGAATGATCTTGTGTGGGTTAGGGGCATTCAAGCCTATAGGCAGCCATTCCACCAGGCATCAGAGATGAGAAGACATTAGCAAACATTTACATACCTATTACCATAAGGTCTAAATTAAATATGCACTTATTGTCTTATTTTATATCATAAAGATAGTTTCCACACCTGTTTGATAAACAGCACAGAGATATTATTCTTTATTGCTTAATTATTTGTTTAACTAGTTTTAAGGCTTACGACTTGTAACCTTAAACCAGAATATGTTTGATATAGAAAACTACATTTGTATGAATGTTTGTTAAAGGAAACTGTTCACTTAAAGTCATAAACTATCTTTGCCTAAGGAGGTTAATTTTACCTACCAGCATTGATAATTAGCTTACTCTGACCTAACTGAAATTGCTCTAATTATCTACAATTGTTTAAAAGAACTGTGTAGAAATTCTTAGCATTAAGAATATTAGCTGAAGGCAAATTGTTCTTTATAAAAATGCATTTTACAAGTAAAATTGAAATTATGAGCTGTTCCAAAGAGACACATGGAGCACTTAATTGAGGCTAATTGAGAAAAGTTGAATGAGGGGACAAAGTGCAAAAGAAGCAGGCAAGGTTAGGAAAATCAACCAAGGATGATGAAGCTCTCTGAGGCCAGAAGGGAGCTATCACTCCCCTATTTCACAAGTTAAGAAAGGGAGCAGTTCACAAACCCAGAGGAGAGGTAAAGCCATGGGTGGTGCTGCTAGTCAGGAACTATGGTCTTGGGCAGGTAAGTGCAGTTTACCTACCAAACACAGGCTTATCATGAAAGGACACAGGAAATAAACATTCTTCACTTTTTCAGCTCTCTTATGGTCTATTGATAACTCCCACAAATCTAACCCAACCAGAAGCCAGAGTATAAGGTAAATCTATTGATCCTTCTTGGAAAAGTCCACATCTTAGGGCAGAGAATTTGGCACAGAGGGTAGATACCAGATATGGAGGAGAAGGAAAAATGTATTGCTTTTGTTCCTCAGTATCCACCCTCATTCTTTGCCCAGATAAAAACTGTGCCCTCAATTCAAGGGATATGCAAGATGTAATCAGCAGTGGCCAAAAATGGTAGTGTTGGTGGGATGGGGATAATTACCATATATATAACTGCCTCACTTTTTTAGGTGGTTAAAAATTTTTAAAAAGCCTTCTCTAAGCCGGGCACGATGGCGCAAGCCTATAATCCCAGCATTTAGGGAGGCTGAGACAGGAGAATCGAGAGTTCAAAGCCAGCCTCAGCAATGGCAAGGCGCTAAGCAACTCAGTGAGGCCCTATCTCTACATAAAACACAAAATAGGGCTGGAGATGTGGCTCAGTGGTCGAGTACCCTGAGTTCAATCTCCAGTACCAAAAAAAAAAAAAAAAAGCCTTCTTTAACAAGCAAAGCTTCATTCTTCTACACCTATTTCATGTTCTCCTTATTCTCTGCTTGCTAGTACCATAGTTGGACAAACTGGGGATACCAAGTATTTTATTTCTAGGTGAGGTTAGTACTTGCTGATCTGTATTGGGTCACTGTAGTTCTTCATTGACAGAGTCCTAAAAAAGTTCTAAGAGGAATCCTAATGAATATGTAAGCTGGTTCTACATATAGTCCCGTATGCCCACTATATAAATTCAATCCAATTTCTCCTTATTAATCTAAATTAACTTCCATGAGCCATGAGCCTCTGTCTGCCTGCTGTTCAGTGGCAGGAAATACTGAAGATTGCCAAGAAGCAATGTGAACTTCCATACTAATGAAAAATAATAGCTATTGTTCCCTGGTGAAAGCAACTCCTTTCTTGTATGCTAGACTCTCCAAACCAACCAAACTCAAAATCACAAAGAAGAGAAATAAATTTTTAAATCTCTTAAATAGGATATTCTGCTATTTGTGGAGGAGACAACACCATATATGGACTGCTGGTTGAAGGCAATCATTGCTTTATATTCATGGCACCACAACTGAATAGGGCATTGTCTCCCAGCTGACTCTTTAAGAGGACATTCACTAGGTCACTCCATCATTCTATCTGCCACTTTCTTTTGAGCAATGGCACACACTTAAGTCTTTATTTCATAAGTGTGAACCTTCTATGCACTTTCTTTCCTATAAGACAAGCTTTCTGTTCAGGGGAAATATTGTATTGGTATAAATTTTTCCATGGAAATAGAAAAGTACTTTGTAAGTCAATGAATGGTGGCATCGGCGTCAGTCTTATAAGCAGTAAAGGTAAATGAGCATGTGCTTCTATAATTCAACCCGTAAGCTGTCTCCTTTTATACCTAGCCCCACACTTCTCTATGTGGCTGTGTTGAACTCTCACTAATTCTTACTGTGGGCCCAGAAGCCATGAGGTCCTGAGAAGTAACACCATCTATTTGTGAGGCAATTGTGAAATCACTGAAAGTCTTTTTATCTGACGGAGACTGGCCCTGGAGTAAGGTGAGCAGGGAAGAGGCTGTATCCACAGTAAAAAGGATTCCTGGAGTTCAATATTCTTAAACCTTAAACCTGGGTATATTCATCTGCCTCTATCTCACACTTTAGGCTCCCATTTGCTTCCCAGAAATATCCTCACCTTACCATAATTTGTGCTGAAATTATACCTTTACAGTCTGACCTTAAACTTGGTTCCCAACCGTATCTACCTCTAGGCTCCAGGATATAAGCAACTCCTTCAAAGCTAGCATAGGAATTTTTGTTCACCCATTCATATTCTGAGTTGGGCGTTCAGACTATCACTTTGTTGTTTTCCCTTTGCATGCTTGAAGGGCCAACTGAAGCAGCATCCGTTGCCACAATGTTTAAGTCTCCATTATCACCATAAGTGCCACAGTCACTTGCTCTACCAATGCCTGCCTTCCAGTTATACCCCACACTGTACCTCTACCTTGATAATCTGAAAAATCATGCCACTTTCTGCTATGTGTTAACACTTTTGTATGTTCCCCAGCAAAGAAATTATTCATTCACTTCTCAAATACATGTGCAATCATGTCGGGCTTCCAGATTCTGGTGAGGGAATGTAATGTCAATCCAAGACCTGGAAAAAAGGCATTTCTTCTTTGTCTGAACTGGGTTTTTTACCCCCTGCTTTCCAAATTCATACTTGTGATAGTGATTGGCCGTAGTTTGAAGCTGTGTGGCAAGGATCCTGTTGATGTTGTCTATACATCTGGTACACACAGCAGAGTGGGGTAAAAGAGAGTTGAGAACTAAGACAATGGAATATTAAGAACAGTTGTATAATATTCCAAAATATTATGTAGGATTTAATCTGAAACAATGATTATGGGTCCCCAGGTTATTTGACTATATCAATGTTCTTCATGTTGTGTTGTAAAGATTCATTTAGATAACTGCATATAATTTTTTGCTTACTCTCAAATCTTACTGAAGACTTTTTAAAGGAAATAAATAATCAGTAAGCAGGACAAGGTAAACTAATAGTTTTCAACATTATAGCTTTTGCTAATTCTCAACATGTGATATTAAGTCAATTTTGGATTTTTTCGCATGCTATATTTTACTTAGGAATATAAATAGAGATAAAGATAAAAGTCACTGTGAGTAGCTGCTAAAACAGGAGATGGCATAGGAAAGTAATAAGCTTCTATTCTCATTAGCACTTTTCTGACACTTTGAGATTTGGGAGCTATGTTTCATTTGTAACTACTAAAATCATCAAATAATACCTTGTTTAACAAGTAACTCAATATTTTTCTAACTCCTTTGCATATCACATGCAACCATCTCCCCTGAGAAGGTTGAGTTAGCATTTGGGCCACCTTAAGGTATTTTGAGAGCAGTAGGTGGACAGAATTGCATTTTTAAATATGTTAACTAATTCTGATCATCTCACTTGTGCCTTCACCACAGAGATTTGAGGAATGGTAATCCACCATTTCTCCATTCATTTCACTTACCTGTTTTCCTGATCCTAACCTTATTCTCATTATATAGAGGCTTCCACATGGTCAGCATTAAAACCTTGACATACTTCCTTGAAATGCTACTTTAGAGAAATATACTAAATATGGTATTAGTCTAATATACTACTAAATAATAAAAAAAATCTAGATTCCGAGTTGTTTTGTTAATAGAAGCAAAAAAAAAAAAAAAACTACATGAAGTCTTTACAAATCAAATCCTCAGCAAAATGATTTAGTTCTTCATGAACTTAAAATATTAAATAATTAAAAACGTCCTTGAAGATTTTGTATTTGAATTTATTAATAACTAAAAAGCGGCTTGTAAATAAAAGAGTTAAGGGCTGGGAATGTAGCTCAGCGGTAGAGCGCTTGCCTCGCATGCGTGGGGCCCTGGGTTCGATCCTCAGCACCACATACAAAACAGTAAAATAAAGACATTGTGTCCATCTACAACTAAACAAAAAATTAAAAAAAAAAATAAAAGAGTTAAAAGACTATTTTGTGTTTGATATGTGTGTGTGCGCGCATGTGCGCGTGCGAGAGAGAGCACATGTTCATGTGCATCTATATATTTTCTGAAGTACATTTTACTTCTGGAAGACTTTTTCCCACTTAGTATGGGACTTAACAGGTTGGACCAGTTTATAATCCCAATCCTAGTGCATGCCAGAAAATCCCCAAAAGATCCACCTTTCCAGGCAAAAACTAAAGAATCATTTTAAATGCAGAGGAAATTTTATGTCTTTTTTACTATTTTTAAAAATCTATGATTCAGTATCCTTATTTTCACAGAATTTTAGAGACACTGTTTATATAAGCATAATCTATATATACCAATCAGAAAAAGTTCCTTTAAGAGAGTTTATACTTCAGTATATTAATGACATTCTGTGGTAGGAAAACACTAGAGTTAACCCCCTAGATCTCTGAGTTCCACACTTGCAGATTCAACTAGCTGTGGATCAAAAATACTGAACATGTAGATATTTTCCCTCTTGTCATTATTTTCTAATGAATCCAGTATAACTATAATTTATATAGCATTTACATTGGATTAAGTATAATATGTAATCTAGTGATGATTTAATGTAAATGGGAGGATGCACATGATTACATGCAAACACTGTGCCATTTCATGTAAGGCACTTGAGCACTGGAGGACTGTTATCTGTTGGTTGTCCTGGAACAAATTCCCCATAGATACCAGACTGCACTCACTTACCCCTTCCAAGGTGAATGCATTTCTTTTATTATTATTATTATTATTATTATTATTTCTTTTGAGTTATATATAACATCAGGATTCATTTTGACATAATTATAAAAGTATGGAAAATAATTTGCCCAAATTCAGTTCTCAGTATTTACTGCACCTTTCCTTCCCTTCCTCCTTCCCCTGTTCTCTTCGAAGCCTCTACTGATCTTACTGTTATTTATTTATAGTTTTTTAAATTAGTGTCTTTTTAAATTAGTGACTCATTGTGGCATATTCATACATGTACTTAGATAAGTTAGGTCAGATTCCTTCCACTGTCCTTCCTTATCCCATCTCTCCTGCGTCACTCCTCATTCCCCTTTCTCTACCTCTTGACTTCTTTTTATTACAATGGAATCTTCTTCCCTTCCCCTCCCCACTTATTTTGTATTAACTTTGGTATGTCAAAGGAAACATTCAACCTTTCATAGTTAAAGCAATGCCCTCAGAGAAAAAATCCTGCAAATTCCTCATGCTTGTGGGATAGGATGCTTTACAAAATATCTGATCCTCCAAGCAAACTTACAGGGAAGTCAAACAGATAGTCATCTCTCCCTCTTTCTGCGCAGCATAATCTGTTAAAAGCATGTGTTTGCTCAGGTCACCATGCTGCTATAAACCCTGTAATCTTTCTACTCCCTGTGCAAAGTAAGTCCAACTTTCTTAGTATGTAAATCACACTTTTTGTGATCTGGCCTCTACCCCTTATCTATTTCTCCAAACTCATTTCCCTTTATTTTTCCCTTACTCTAGCAGCAAATGAGCATCTCTGGTAGCTATGCTCCCCCATGTTTCCACGACTTTGCAAAGGCTGTTCCCCTCTGCCTTGATACTTTCCTTCCCAACATCTGACCTTAATTAAAGAATGTCAATTTCTCAAAGACAAGTCAAGCCTCTCCCCACCCCTACCTTCCATAAATCTTTCACGGCTCTCAACCCTAGAGGTACTCACCTTTCTTCCTATTCTGGTGCATGAAAACACTCTGGAGTTTTATTCCCCTATATCCCTAGCATGTAGTAGCATTGGGACTGGCCAGTTGTAAATTTTCAGTAATGGCTACAGACTGTCATTCAATTATATTACTGTTCTTTTGCCTTTGAGGATGACATAGGAACTACTGAACCAATTTCATAGCTGACAAAAGTTATAGTTTTTGCTTAATGTTGCTTTTTGATCTTAAGCTCAAGGTTCTTTCTACCCTACTACTAATACTAAAGTTCTTCTTGAAGAGGCAACCTTTAAAGGCTAGAAGGAGATCAATGGAATGACTAGGAAACAGTGTTCACTTACTTATTCCTTCAGTTTAATAGGTTTAACATCAGAAATCTTATCAAAAAGCAGTTTGTTGTCAGATGATTATTTTAAATTGCTCTTATTTGTAATACAGTTGACATCTGGATGCACTTACCATAAACTAATTTTTCTCAAATCTCTGCTTTTCTTATCTAATTCTCTAATGAGGGAATTCCAGAAAACTAAATGCACTTTAAAAAAGAAACACACGCACACACACACACATACACACATATACATACACACACACATTACTGAATTCCCTAGGATAGCATTTGTCAAACGAAGTTTTGTATTAGTTGAAAAATAGTTTCTGGTTCAAACCATTCTTGGAATTACTGTGCACTATATCACCTTTTGTGATTTATCAAGTATGTTAGTAAAACAAAACAATAATCTGACATAAACATACTACTTTGAAATTGGTATTTCCCAAATATATCCCTTTGTAGAACCTGCCATAGTAAAACACCTATTAAAATCCTCTTGATATTCAGGGAATTTGTAACTTTACAAAATGGCAACAAGATTATGGATTATTGATTAGTCATAATAAAATGTTTCTACCAAATTACTAAAGAGACTGATTTTGAAATTCTAACATGAAATATGATCAAGATCTATCACAATAGGGTAAGACATTTCTGATCCTGCCAAAAAAATCCTTTTTCCTTTGCTCCAATGCCCAAATTTGGAGATCCTAACAGAAATCCCTAAAATCGAATTGAACAAGATTAAAAGGGATTGTAACCAAAAAAGATTCCTGAGGGAAAAAAATCTCAAAGACGTGAAAGGTGGGATGCATGGAGAGGGAACATAGTGAGCCCCTATGTCAAGCTCCTGAGTGGTAGAGAGCTGACTGATGAACACAGTCATAATGACGGACAAGAATAAGATCAAGCAATATCATGCCGTATTGACTTGACAGAAATCTACTAACTGCATGGTGAGCATCCAGTTGGTCAATCTGGTATCTCCATGATAGAAGTGACTACCTATGGCCCATTAATAGCCGTGACAAAATGTCTGTACAATTGCATGGACTTTAGTATACTATACATTATTGTAAAAGCATAGTTTGAGATGCAGTGATTGTGCAAGTTTTTTTTTTTTTAATATAGGGCTTTTGATAAGGGCAACCTAATTTAAGTCAATGAGAGAGGAAATCAAACAGTTCAGAGAGATTTCCATATAACTACAAACCTAAAATCAGTGGAACTATCTTACACGTGAGGTATGTTTAGGAAGTACTCATAGATAAAAGTTCATCTATTGTTATATAAAATAAAAATATAGTCCAATCAAATAAAAGCTACTATCCTCTTTATTTTGGTTAATACTTTATCTCTTCCCCTAAGTATTGACTTTCAAAGCTTCTGTTCTTGGAAATGACTAGAAGAGGCAGGCAGACTTTTATTTAATTTACATAATCAAACAGATATTTTGGCCTCTTTACAATAAAAAGTTCCTTTCATTCAAGAGGATTTTGAACAAACACATAAAGTAATATTATATTTTTGAGAATCTTAATTTTCATTTCCTCACCTAAATGTTCTAAAATAAAAGCAAATTTGTCCAGTGGTAGGTAACTGTATTCCATAAGGAATGGTTTCCATCAATGGTATAAGAAAAAATTCTTCTTGCGGTGCTGATTTTCAGAGTTGATGTTTACTTACTATAGCCCAGAAAAGTAACAGAACAGGGAGTATAGTTACGTAGAGTTTCTTCTAGTCCCTTAAAAACGCTCAAACTATAAAAACGATTCTCTCCAAAAGTTGTGGAAAACATCCTTACAATGACCTGAGATTCTAAAACAAGCAAGCAAGCAAATTATGGAGGATTTTAAGTAAGGGATGCTATAATTTTAAAAAGGGCAGTTGAGAGCATGCCTCATTGGAGAGGTGACATTGGAACATAGGCTGGAAGGAGGGGAGGGAGAGAACCATGTTGAATTTGGGGGAAGAAAATTTCAGGCAGAGGAAAGAGCTCTTACTAAGTTGTCAAGACAGGAAAATGATTCAGGAATTCAAGAATGTCAAGGAAACCATTGCAGCTGGGACAGAAGGGACAAAAAGAAGAATAATTCAAGATGAGACTGGAGAATAAAGGAGGTGGGGGCATGTCTGTCCGTGTAAGTCACATAATTATACTGAATGAGCTGGAATCAAATAGAGGGTTTGAAATCAAGAAGCTAACAGTAGTTAAAAGGATCAGTTGGATGTTTTGTGAAGAACAGAGCTTAGGGAACAAGAATAGAAGAAGGTTATCAGGAGGCTATTGAAGCAGTCAGGTGAGAGATGATGGTGACTTGGAACAGGGCAGTTAGCTATGAAGATAGTGAGAAGTGACTACATTCTCAAAATATGAAATATTTTGAAGGTAGAGTCAAAAGGATTTCCTGAGATATTAAATAAAAGTATAAGAAAAACAGAATTGTAAATGATAATTCCAAGATTTCTGGCCTGAGAAACTAGAATGATTTTTATTTGCATGGTGGACTTTTATATCCCCATATTATCAATTAATGTGATATTCAATTAGGGAAGTTGCACTTTGGTGACAATTAGTATAGATTGTTTTCATGTAACTTTGTAACAATTCAGAATTTTCTCCTTTTATTTTTAATCTTTTGGGCAAATTTCGTCCAAAGACCCAAAGCCAGTATATAGCAACTAGAAGAAATGAACTGCTGGCATTTTGATGTGATGCATGTAACTGTCAGTTTGGATATTTACCAGAATCCATCTGCACAAGTACTGGGCTCAAGACATTATCCAGGAATGGCTAGTGCAGCATCTCAGCTATCAGTGGTGTCCAAAAGGCAGATCATTCTAAGAGCTAAACATGGACATTGGAATGAGGCCCAGTGAAGTTTACATTCCAATTCTGGCCCTTATAAAGTTAGCTTTGATCTCTCTTCTGTAAAATGGGAAATATAATATTACTTGCTAAGTTTTTAAAAATGAATATTCAATGGTATAAATCTATAGTTCTAGTAACCACTGGTTCTCATCATCTCTTCACCCTTCTGACAACAGATGATGTGCTAATATTGGTCGTCTTGTAGTCTGTACTGTGCTTTAGTGTCTACAACAAAATTTATTAATGTCTGCATTCCTTGATATTTTACCTGAGCTGTCTTCTCTCAGGTAACATTTTTTAGATACAGAGAGTCTTTCTGTTCAGACTTCAAAATCTCATTACTTTAAAATAGGTTTACTACTTTTGTTATTCAAAGTTGTTATTTCTAATTTTACTGCTTTTGTGATTTATGTAGTTGTTCTTATCTGGTATGTGACACATAGGAAGAACTTACAAAACACAATCTATCATTAATGGTAGTGACATTATTATAAGACAATTAAAGGTCATATGTGAAGAGCGGAAATCAAAGTCTACTGTGTAGCTAGCTCTCTCCAAAAGCTTATGGGTGCCCATGAATGTATAAGACTTGTTTTTGACTTATTGTCTCTTGCTTTTTATGCATATATATATTTTATGGTTCGATGTGCAAAATTCTAATCATACTTGAGCTGAAGGCTGCTTACTCATGCATCCATTACCCTGTCAGTGTTTTCTTTCTTCATTTGGAAATATCCCTGTTGCTTGTCTTGGGACTACTAAGTTGATTCATCCTTAGTTGTGCTTCTTAATGTTTTGTGGTCTCTTCATAAGTTCTTTTCGTTGTATATCTAAGCAATGTTCAGGTGAATTGAAATGAAAAACCACAGGGATCGTGTAAAGAAAATGGGAGAAGAAAATGAGAGTAGGAATAGGATCTAAGTTCTGCATAAAACTGGAATTTGAAAGATATACTTAAAAAAATCCTCAGTTCAAAGTTTGCATTTTGTTTCTTGTTTAAAGTGTAAGTTTGTTAATAAAAATATTTGCGTATATTTTACAGGCAAAATCATCCCTGTTCATAATGAAACTCACTAAGCAAAACTTAAAGAGTAATTTAAAAAGAAATGATTAACATAGTTTTTGACTGAACTCTGTCCTTAAACAGAAAAGAAAACTATTTTTTCATTAAGATGTTCATTTTACAACTGGGAGAGTTTTTAGTACCCTTAACTCTCTATATCGAAATAAGGCTTCCTTAGATTTTCTCAAGTAACTCTTTGATGTGTTTCTTTATATACTTACCACATCAAGTTCTTATGTGTGTTAAATCTAGATATGTAGTACGTGTCGAGTTTTACAGAGACAGAAAGTTAATTCATCAACTTTAAAAGGAGAATGAAGATGCTCAATTCAGTGTTACAACCAAATGTGTTCATTTTCTCTCCCCTCATTTTTTTTTAGTTCATGAAGATGATGTGGTTCTGAATGAAGGCCTGGACAATTCCTACTTTTAGTCTGTTAACAATTCTTCGGTTTAACTTGGCATTCACTTCTGATTTCCTTACTGCTAAGACATGGCTGTTACCATATGCCTTGCAGAGATATTATCAAAAGCTTCTATAATTATTATTTAAGCATTTAGAAAACATACCAATTAGTTGTTCTCTAAGAGGCAAGTATGATGATAAGTGCTTTGCATTATGTAAACTCTATCCTAAAATAGAGATTCTTAAATACTTATCTGAGACATTATGTTTGGGCAGTGGTAACTCACACAATACTAAGGGAAATTTGATATGTGATTTCAATTTGGAGAATAATTTTAAATGGAATGTGATCTATGAATGTAATTACTTAAGTAGGCATATTTCTCAAAAACTGTAAAAGTATATTTGTTTACATAATCAGAGGCAATATAATCAGTAAGGCTTTCTTTGTTAATCACCCCTGGACAAGGGAGAAGAAGGCAATAGGCATTAATACTTGTGTGAATTAGAGTAAATTGATTAGAAACTTATTTTAGAGTAATTGAAGGTTCATGAAATTTCAGTGGCTAGCTCATCTGTTGATTAGGTAATTCTGCCCTTTGTTACGATTTTTTAAATGGCTGCTTTCTCTACAGTTCCTTTTACAGGTGGAAAATAAAAGAACTCTCCAATAATAAAACACACCTTTGCTTCCCTAAAGGATACAGTGGCTTTCATCTAAACGCTCCAGGGAGAACTATGCAGATGTGTTCTTGTTGCATATTTAAATAAAAGATAATAGACATTATCAGTATCATCATATTTTCCTGGCCATATTTATTTATTTCTCCCTCAGCTTTTGGGCTCACTCTGGTATAATTATTTTTCTCAGTGGGTATTAGAAAAATAAATAAAAATTAAAAGCTGTGGCCATTTAACTTCAGGTGGTTATCTTAGAACTTACTAGAAGTTCACCTTCATGAAGATTGGATATATGGAGAACATCATCATGCCAATGGCTTGCTTCCAACATTTCTCATACAGAAAACTGGGCAAGAGCGACCTTACCCTCCTCCCTGAGCACAAGTAGGGAGCATGAATACACTTTCAGCACAGACCATTATTTATTGATTGTAACCAAATAAATTCATAACCCTTCCTTTAACATCCTCTTTAGTATGCAGCTGGAAGGCCATGTAACTGATGAGCTTCACTAAAAAATAAACAAGTATGGGTGAAACTATAGGCTTGGGAAATTGTAGTGTTTAGGTATTCTGATTTTCCAGAATTCAATTTCTCCCAGTTCTGAATGATCAACCAACTCGTGGCTTTCATAATTCTCAAATTCTGCACAACACATCCAGGATGAGCACACAAAACAGGGGAGGAAAAACACCTAAGGTATCTTTTTATTATCCCAAATATGTGTAGCTGAGATGTTCTTTAACAATAGCTCTGACTTTATGAGTTTTATAGATTGAGATTCTTGCGAGGTTTCATTTGAAGAAGTTATCTGCTGCTTCACAAAGTTTGATAACTGCAGTACTAATCTATTGAGATTACTTAGGAGATTTGATGTTGTACTAGAATTCAAAGAAAGAACCAACGGACTTGTTGGCAAGTTACAGGTCAGCAACTGAAGGGGATCAGAAACTCATATAAGAAATCTCAGTGCTAGAGTAGGTAGTACAACATGTCAGAGTGGGTGAAAATTCTAAATTCTAGGCAGAGAGCTAATGTGCTAGCAGTTGGAGCACCATGAAATGAAATTGACTTTTTTCTATATACTCAGGTTGGATGGTCCCAGGGATGCATTTCCTGAGACAAAAGAGTATAAACTGACTCGCTCTGTTCATGGAGGCCGAGTGGATAAGAATGTGCTCCAAATTTAACAAACAAGTTTTTCTCAGTTTCAGTGCCATTTATTTATTCTTTTGGTTGTAAGATGGCTTAGATCAGTGGTTCTCAAACTGTTATGTGCACTGGAATCAGCTGGAAGACTTGTTAAAATGCAGACTGCTGGGTCTCGCCTTCAGAGTGTTTGATCATAAAATGAGTCTGGTGTGGAGTCTAGGACTTGGCATGTACAACAAATTACCAGTAATGCCTCTTCTTCTGTCCTAGAATCTTACTTTCAGAATGCTTCACTGGTTTAGAAATTGCTATAATTTACTTTTTAATTAAATTATACCAGGATGAAGGGTTTTTTTGTTTTTCTTTTTTTTTTTAATTTTTTTTTTTAGTTGTAGATAAACAGATATCTTTATTTTATTCATTTTGATGTGGTGCTGAGGATCGAACCCAGTGCCTCACGCATGCAAGGCAGGCGCTCTACCACTGAGCCACAATCCCAGCCCTGTTTTTCTTTTTTTTTCTTTTCGTACTTGAATGACTTTTCTTTCCTTAATTCCAGTTCATCTATCCTTTTTCTATGGTAACTTTTCCCACAGTGATATGCTAAATTTTTTGCTGAGGTGATCAAAATTAGCTAAAGGAGACATAGGCTAGTCGTGGATGCCACAAATATGAGGTCATACATAAATGAGCAGGGCCACCAGGACATCATTTCTGTGATGTATTATCCTAAGTAATGGAACCAATCCTCTTTCTGAGAGCAGTCAATGCTAGGTAATAAATATCTATGGACGGCTAGTTCCTGTTCAGACATGTAGAAAGTTGGAAGAAGTGTTCCTCTCATGTTTACAACGTAAGAACCAACCAGATTAACCTCAACTTTATAACTTTCTTTTCCCTCAAAACAATTACAGAGCTGAGGTCACAGAGAAACCATCTGGGTAGAAATGTTTAAAAAGGACAGTGACAAGAAATATAGGCATTAACTTACCTAGGGTAGAAGCAATCAGATAATAGTAAGGGGAGTTCAGCTAAACAAAGGCTCATGGAACAGAAAAAAAATTCCTAGGGGAACATAGAAATGGCAGAATCTGAACTTTCATGTAAGCATCCTTTGCATGAATTGCACGAAGTATTCACAGGAATAAACCAAAAAATTCCTAGGAAGTGTCATAGTGGTTCAGATCTGAGGGAGAACTAGGCACAGTGGTGCATGCCTGTGATTTCAGCTTCTCGGGAGGCTGGGGGAGGATAATCACAAGTTTGATGCCAGTCTCTACAATTTAGTAAGACTCTGCCTCAAAATAAGAATAATAAAAAGGTGTGAATGTAGGTCAGTGGTAGAAGACCCCTGGGTTCAACACCAGTACTACCAAAAACTAAATAAAACAAAACAAACAACAAACAAACAAAAGCTGAGGAAAAAACTGAACAGTAGTTATACAAGAAACTTCTCTCAGATCCTTCTTACATATCTTCCCAAAGAACTTTCATGTGGAAGATAGCAAAGAGGTCAACAAGCACATCTTTAATGAAAGTTATCTATTAAAATCATGTGCTAACATCGTATGTAACATTTACAAAGACAAAATGAATCTTTTCCTTCTTAAAATCAGGAATAAAGCAAGTCTTTCCTCTCTACCTGTCATACTGGAGATCTGAGCCAGCACAATAAGAAATAGGAAAAAAAAAAGGGATGAGAATTGAGGAAATAATGAAAACACTGTCTTTTGCTGAAGAAATGGCTAAGTAGAAAATCCTGAAGAATTTTCTAGAAGTACTAAATGAATTAGCAAGGTTATACACTACAACATCTAATTTTAAAAGTCAGTTGTATTTCTACATACTAACAGTAAGTAACTGGAACTCAAAATTCAAAAATACACTATTTTCAATAGCATGCTTGAAAAAGAAATACTTTGATATAATCAAGAAACTACTTTATCATATATAGACAACTTATTTGAACAAACATACAAGGCAATTCAGTAGAGAAAGAACAAACTTTTCAACAAATCTTCAGGAGGAACTGGTTATCTCAATGGAAGAGGAAGAGGATGAGAGGAGAGGCCTGGGAAGAAAAGCTTCACATGCATCTCTCACCTTGTACAAAATTTAACTTGAAATAGACCATAAACCTAAATGTAACACCTAAAAATACAAAACTTCCAGGAAAAAAAGAAGTAACTGTTTGACTTTGATTAGGCCAAGTTTTAGATATGACACCAAGAGCATGATCCATTAAAAAATTGATAGACTGGATTATAAAACTAAAAATTTAGGCTCTATAAAAGATAACTGTTCAGAGAAAGACAAATTATGCCCTGAAAAGAATATTTGCAAATTATATTGCTGACAAAGGACTTCATCTAGAATATATAAATAATTCTAAAAAATATAGCAATAGGAAACATTAAAAATGGGCAAAATATAGGAACATACTCTTATCCAACAAGATATATGATGGCAAATATGAATAGATTTTTTATATTAATCACCAGAGAAATATGAAATAAAACCATAGTGAGGTACCAATATATAGTTTTTAGACAGTCTTAAAAAACTGGAAAACAAGTAAATAAATTGAATTAGTAAGCAAAAATTTTTCCATCAAAAAAGGTCAGACCTACCTGGCTTTACTGACACACTCCAGCATTTAAGGAAGGAATCATAACACTCCATGAACTCCTTCAGAAAAAAAGAACAGGCATCCTTCCCAACTCATTCAATAAGGGTAGCATACCAGTATACCAAAACCAGACACATACCACAAAGAAAATGACAAATAATGCTAATATGTATAGGCAGAAAAATCCTTAACAAAATATTAGTAAAACTGAATAATTACATAAAATGTTTTATCACAATGATCAATTAGAATATATCCCAGAAATACAAAACATTAAAAATCAAATGATCAATTACATAGTATATCATATTAGTAGAAATAAGAAAAATTACTTTATTTTCTCAATAGACACAGAAAAAGCATTTAACAAAATGAAACACCTGTCCACGAGTTAATAAAAATACAAAGAAACAAACACACACACATATACACACACAAAACACTCTCAAGAAATTTGGCTGAGAACTTTCTTAACCTGATAAAGGGCTGTTATGAAAAACCACTAGCAATTATTATAGTCAATGGTGAAATATTGAGTACCTTCTTCATAAGATCAAGGAAAAGGCAAGTATATGTATTGCATCATTTCTTTTTAAATTGTACTGGAGGATTTAGTGTGTATAAAAAGAGAAAAGAAATACAGGCAACAAGATTAGAAAATAAGAAGTCCAGTGTTACTTACTGGCAAATGGTAAGATCTTTTATGTAGAAAATTAAAGGACTCCACCAAAAAATTACAACTAATAAACAAATACAATGAATTATCAGGAGATAAGTATATAAAATTAATTCTAAATCTCTAGCACTGCAAAACAAAATAACTCTATTTCAAAATGTGAGCAATGGAAAATCTGAAAAAAAATTAATGGAAATAAGAATAAAATTCAATTAACATAATATCCAAATAATACATATCATTGGCTATTCATAGGCAACAACTACAACAAATTGAACTTACTATAAACTTCACAACTTATAAAAAATTAACTCAAAATTAATTCAAGCTTTAAAATTTAAACACAAAATCATAAAATTCTTAGAAAAAAAGGAGGACAAAATCTTTAGATTCTAGGACTAAGCAAAGAGGTTTTAGACTATACTAACCAAAAAATTTGTAAAAAAAAAATAAAAATGATAAAAATGGATCTCATCAAAATAAAAAATATGTTCTGTGAAAGATCATATGAAGAAAATGAGAATACAAACTACAGAATGGAAGAAAAATTTTTACAAATCATGTATTCTAAAGAAAGATTTGAATCTAGAATATAAAAAGAACCATCAAAATGCAACAGTAAAAACCAAGCAATCCATTTAGAAAATGGGAAGACTTCTCACCAAAGAGGACATAGGATTGACAACTCATAAGATAATGTTCAAAATCATTAGCCATTAGAGAAATGCAAACTGAAACCATAGTTATCATAGCATACCTATCAGAATGACCAAAGTAAAAAACTTTGGCCATACCAAATGCCAATGAGGATGCAGAGAAACTCAGTCTCTCATCTTGCTTGTGACAAAGTAAACTGTTAGAGCCATTCTGGAGGTCAGTCTTGCCATTTCTAAATATAAGGTAAACACAGTTACAGTGGAACTCCGGAGTTTAATCCTGACTAATAAAGACATGTTTATACACAAAAATCTATAATAGCCCCAAACTAGAAGCTAATGGGTAAAGGCTTAAACATCCATAACAAGGAATATTATTCAGCAGTACAAAGGAATAAAACAATTGATAAATACAGCAATTATGGTGAGTAACAATGAAAAGCAAAAGAAAGTTGCTTACTTTTAACCACATTTGTCCATAATAGTACAGTGGATCCTAAATATATATACACATATATGCTATAAGAACTAGAAAAAAGAAAAAAAATCATCCCTTACACATTCTTATTTCAAAATCACTATAATAATTCCACAATTGACTACCCATGAAAATGTTTTATGAAGAGAACATTTGTACTTATTTTAACATGTGATTTAACAAGGAATTAAATCATGAGATTACTCATTGACATATTCCTTTATAAAATAGTCAAGCATTTTTCAACATACTAATCACATTAACAAATAATGAGATGGATCACTTACCTTTCTCTTCTGTAAATGTGGTGTGGTAGAATCAGAGCATCCTTGGCTGCAATGCTGGCTTTAACACTCACTCACTCTGTGAAGTCTCTATCTAATCTTTTGCTTCCTCAGTCATACAATATAAATAATATACTTACCTTGCAGCTCTGGTGCAAGAATGAAGTAATATAGTACTGGTACCTTATTATATACCTGCACCTTATTCATAATATATTATTTTTTATATTATTGATGTTATCAACAATGGCTGTTAAGATTTTATTTTGGTTTCCTTAGCCACAGTTCCATCACATGGGCAAAATACGTAAGTGTAATTGTACATAATATAATTGTTATGTTTGCAAATCTCAGAAACAAAATAGTTTGTAAGATGAAACATTTGTTTTTAGCACTTAAAAATCAGATAATTAGGATTTATTTTTACCATTTTAGGAAACTTATAATTGGCTTCACAGATGTTGATTGTTTTGAATTGATTAAATATTGGATTGAAAGTGCAACAGTGAATGTTAAGAGATAAATGGCTTATTTCCCATCCTGTCTGCCTTTCCTCCCACCTACCCAAGAGATTGGTCTAGTTTCAGTCTGTTAGTGCAGCTGTTCAGCTGGCAGAGTCCCTCAGCATACAGATGGGCATCTGGAACCCAATCCAGGCATCAGTTAAATTGTCACAAGTATATGCTTTCATTTTGCAGCCAAATTCCTGAACAGATCTTTCCACACCTCTCCCTCTTTCTCATCTGTCTTGGTCACTACACTTGCTATAATACTCTTGTTTCATCATCTTTTAACCTCCTATCCAGCTGCCTTCTGTTTGCATCCATCCTGGTTCTATAATCCTGTCCTATTGCCCTAACTTTCAACCACACTTGGAATTTACTCCTGATTTAACAAAGCCTCTGGGACTCTTCTATAGGAGACACTCTCACTTGGCTTTATCCTCCTGGGTAGTACCTGAGTGGTGAAGTCAAACTGGCAATACTTACAATATATGAACCATACTGAAAGTGCATTGCTCTAGATTAGACATGTAAATTATCTGTGGCCCTAAATTAAATGCATGCATAGATTGGTGTATCCCAAAATTGGTGTCCCTGAAGTTTGAACCAAAACTTTCCCCTTAGAGTTGTAGTCATTGTAGTCTGTAACTGACTTTTCTATCTTTTCTCTTACCCCCACCCAATAGGAAAAAGAAGGTAAGAGACTTAAAGAATGTTGGGTGGCTTACAAAATGATCCATCCACTTGAAAGTACATAGTTCCTGCTTTGCTCCAGGAGATAGTTGCTTATGGAATGAATGTGCTCCATTTCCAGATCTGCCTATTTCTGGAATGTGCTCTTTATATGTGAAATTTCCTATGCACATATAAAGACCACATTTCACAGATTTATGGGTGTTTCCTCTCACTACATAAGGAGGGAATTATCACTTTTGAATTCAAATTTATTCAAAATCAAACTGTTTAACTTAAGACATAATAGCAATCACTGATGTAATCCATGAAAAAGACCTTGGGGATATTCATTGATTGGCAGTGTGTGCTTAATGTTTGTAACTACTTAAGATTCTTTGACTCTCACTGAAAATCCAATAAAAATGCACACACTGGTCAGATTTGAGTAGTTGATCACCAATTTGAGGCTTATATTTTAGGAATTGGTCTAAGGGGAAAGTCCGTTTTCTAGTATTGTATCTCAAAGGACATTTAACTTTCCATGATTTTTTATTTTCATTTTCAGTGAAAAAATGTCAAAATGGAACAGCTATAGTTCTTCAGTTCCCCTGAAAGCTTTGAGAATGCTTAGGAATACCTTTGGTTAGGCTGGTGTATGACTTCAGTCTCCTTCAGGTTTATCATCAGTATATATAGTACTAAGAATCCTTGGAATGCAGCTTGCAGTATTAGTACATCATATGCATTTGTAAAACAATCCACTTCTGGTTGCAAGTGTTCACCACTAATATTATTTTATGATTTAACTTACTTTGTACCTGCATCTTAACTCCTTTTGCTAAGCAGTAGAGATGTGACAGTGGTACAAATAAGATTATTGTAATGTATTAAGGTCTTCTAAAACTCTGTAATGAGAAAAATGTCCTGAAAAGAAGGAATAAATACAAAGGAAGTAATACATATTCACTGATTTCACAGATTAATGGATGTTTCCTCTCAGTGCGTAAGGAGGGAGTCATGACTTCTGAATTCAAATTTATTCAAAATCAAACTATTAAACTTAAGGTATAATAGCAACCACTGATGTAACCTATGAAAGAGATCTTGGGGAAATTCATTGATTGGCAGGCAAATAGAACTTTCAGTGGGTTTCCTACTCTATTTAGTTCAAAAAAGGACATGAATATTGCTAAATAAAAGCCTAATATTAGACAATTATGGGATGTTTGAAATATTCACTGAATTAGGGTAAGCAAATATGACAGACCATTTTTATTATTATTCTTAAGAACCTAAAAAATACTTTTTTATTTAGCCTATGCTGAATTTAAAATCTTAGAAAAATATGTTAACTTTATGCTTCATGACTTTTGGGAGTTTTTATGCTATTTTATGCTATTTCCTTTTGACTGTCATTCATGTAGACTTAAAATTTTAAAAAAGGGGAAAAAATTTATCATCTTCTCCCAACTTTGACAAACTAGTGAAGACTTTCTTAGCAATTCTTCTTCCTAAAGCTTCTTATTAAAACTCACACTTTTGAAATTAGAGGGATCTAAGTTCAGTACCAGTCTCCCATTCCTATTTTGATAATTATGCTGAAGAACTAGTATGCATGTAAAATGGCTATCTGTGGGTTAAGAATCTGAGCTGCATGTAAACAACTAGTTCCCTCAAAATAAATCCAGTTCACTCTTAGCTTCCAGACATATATAACCACAATAGATAAAAAGTCTCTCATATTAACTCCCAAAGTACACATTTTGGATGAAATAAAATACAATAAACTCAGTGGATTTGTAACACGATAGAAAACATATCAATCCCATGTTCAGATAAAATATAAGAACATTATGTTAGGTTCAATATTCTAGTCTGTCTGGGCATTCTTACTTTAGAAAACAGACTAATGAAGCAAAATTTGTTTCCCACCATATTCTTTGATGGAAGGTCCAGCAATAAGTGATTGGCAGGAGAGAGGGATCAGAGAGCAGTATCATTGTCTTTGAATACTGATGGGCTCCCTGCCATGTGAAAGATTTTAAACTGCTCTAGCAAGCAGAACTAGGATCAAAGAATACCAGATGACACATTTTGACAGTAGTCAGTAATGAAATGAACCACTTTATGAAATAAGCAATTCCATATTATGAAATAGAAATGAGATGTTTCTAATATTTCATATTATGAAATAGGCATGCTCAACCTTTGGATTGCAAGTGTACTTCCTTCCAAAGATACAATTTACTAGCTTTTTCCTCTAAATTACCATGAAATTATCCTCCTAAAGTTGTACTTGCTTACTTTTAGTCCCTCTGTCCTCTTTTCTGCTAGATATTCTATTCCCATTGTCATATTCTTCCAACTTGATCACCATCAATAATAGATTTCAATGCATGTTGGGTACAACTAGGACTATTCTCTGGCACCCCTTTTGCTAAAGTACTTACTCCTCAAGATTACCAGTATACAGTTACCTTTTAGAACATTTATTTCTTTTTAGTTTTGAATTAACTAGCATAATTCAAAACTCTTGGATACCTATTTTACTGCCTTCCAAAGCTAAGTTATTGAATGTTTACTATTTGCCCAGTACTAGGCTCAGTGGCTTTACAAACAGGCTGAATAATATCCTCACAGACTGAGGGACTCATTGACTTCTGATCTCTCTTAGAACAAAAAACTATAAAATGACTTATTAGTAATGATAATTGTCTAGGAAAATATTTAAATTGAATTTCTTTAATCATGAGTTTTTTAATAGGTTTCTACCAAGTGAATATGTAAATTCTAGGTATGACTAAATTTTGGTATACCATAGAATTGCCCCAAGTGCAAGAGACTGAAGGTAGCTTTAAAATATACAAAAGATATAGCTATTTAACTGTGTAAAGGCACAGTTGGAGGTATACCTCATCTGAACAATAGTCTTGTTTAATTCTTAAGACAATCTAAATCTTTTCTTCATGGAAGAGTGGGTCTCTTTTCACCTCTGTGTCCATCCTTGGGTGTTTGAAGAGGTAGGTACTTGACAATCCTAAGTGTAGTCCTACTGGTTTGATGCCGTGAGGTAGGAGCAGGAAGTCTACTTAGGTTGTAAGTGCATTTTGTCATGGGATCATGAACTCCTATCCTTCTTTTTAATTTATGACCAATGAAAATCACTATAGCACACTACTGAACTTGTTCAGTTTGCCAGGTTGGATCTGAAACCAGATAAAGGTTGCTGTGTTCTGACAGTCTTTCTTGGGACCAGATTTTAGATATGTTTAAGCCCCACCCTTACCAACTAAGGAGTTTGCTCTCAATGTAGCACATTGTATGCATTTTGGACCCCTATTTAATTATTTAAATTCATACATATTTGGTTCTGAGACTACTAAGCACAATATGAGCATATAAATGTAAATTATGATGGTGTTTCAAGTCTTTATTGTATCAAGTGAAGCAGCTTGAGACTCAGATAATCAATGGTTTCTATTTTTCAGTTTTAAAATTATTTCATTTTCTAAAACATCAATTCACAAACACATTTCAACTATACATGTATAGTTCTATATATATAGTTATATATGTTACAAATATATGTATATATTCTAAATGAAATATATGTTTATATGTACATATACATACATACATACACACATACACACATATATATATTTCCATCACACTAGAGAATATCTTCTGTTCCGAGTTAATGTGGATTTCTCTTTTTCTGAAAACTTGACAATGTTTCTCAACATGACCACATTATTCTCATCCCAGAGTATCTGCACTGGCAACAGCTATCTCTATAAGAGCACTCATTAGTGTTTACAAATGTTTATCTATGAATGTAAAATATTCACTAATCACATTTACCATTTTATTTATATGGAAATATCATGTATTATAAATTTGCACTTCCAGACATATTGCTTCATCAAAGCTGTGATGCATGGACTAACAATGTCATCATCACCTGAGAGCTTGTTAGACATACAGAATGTAAAGGCCCATCCCAGACCTTCACTATCAGCTGAGATCCGGTTAGGAGACAAAAGAGATATCTTTCATTTTGACAGATAGCAATGAATATCAAGAATTAACTACAATTAAATTTTTTAAATAGATTTTTTAAAAAGGTAAAAAGTAATAGCAATTGTAAATGTAACACCATTAAAAAGCACCCCATTCCTAAAGCCAGTTAGAATTCTTGTATCTAGGAACATAGAAAGGCTACATGGAGCTGAAGTCCAGACCAAAGGAACAGGGATACTGGCCATCTGGTGTCAATGTTCATAAATTCTAAACATAATCTTCTTTGGGTTAGGAGCCAGGACCCTGAGGAGAGCCAAATGGGTTACTAATGTCAGTGTCTCAGCTCAGATGAATTGCCTTCTGGAATCTGATAGTCAGATCTTTGAGAGGGCACTCTTACGGACTGTGATATTTTCTTGTGGGGAATTGACTGAGGATGCTATAAGGCTGATTCAACAAATGTTGGAAAATTTAAAGTGGAATGCATTACTGCTACAAGAATTGCAGCTGCCAATATGAAATAGTATTGTTAAAATGGCATTCACAAGAGCATGAAGCAGGTAGGAGGCCTAAAGGAAATAATTAGGAAGGAGCAGATTACTTCTTTTTGATTCATCCTTGCAGTCTGCATCTCATACATAACCCAATGGCAGAACTTAACAAACCAATTTAATAAAGCAGAAATGTACATTGTGGCTCTAGCCTCATCATTTAAAACAGAATATAGAAGGGTGGGTCAAAGCTCTGAGTCAGTAGTTCAAGCACAGAAGAATATTCTTTAATAGGATCACTTTCTGAAGACCTCATGCTCCAGGATCCACAAATACGAGAAACTCTTTTGGAGATAATATTCTAAGTGGCAGAAATTCCTATTTGTGATGTTGTATTTTATTTCTTCCCTGAAGATTAGCAATTAACTTCAACCAAATACTATTGGTCCTTAACTGCTTATTTTAAACAATATTAATTTTTAGTAAATTCTAGTCTTATGTATTAAAGACTGATTATGCTTCAAGAAGATTTATCTAAAATATTATATAACAGACTCATGGAGGATCTTGTTGATTTATGGAGATTATCTGATACCTTCTAACAGGAATAATTATTAATTTGTGTTCTCTGAACACTTTAAGAATCCAGAATGCGATTCTCCAAGAATTTAATGCAAGAAAACTTGAAGCTTCTGTTGTAAGAATGAGGTATATTTTGCAGATGGATTTTTAAGTCGTATTTTTTTGTTTCATTATTGACCTTTTATTTAAGTTAAATCTCTTAACTTGTACTACCACATAAATGGAGATGTGGCTTATTAGCTCTATACTTTAAGTACTGTGTAAAGATCACTTGGGCTTTCAAGTTATGCAGGTTTCTCAGGAAAAATAATGCATGCATAAAAATAAAGTACAGCTCTAAAGAAATTCTACTTGTTTTCAGCAGAAATTCTAGACTTTACTTAATAAGTTCAAAATAGTTATCCTAGAAAGGCATAATGTTTTGGTATTCTTAACTAAGATTGCTCCCTGGCATTATATTTGTGGAATCAGATTTAGTTTCAGAGGCAAATTTCTCTGAATGTTCTTAGTTATAATACATTGTCCTTTGGGATTTATTTTAGAAATGGACCTATTCAATACTCTTACTCTCCCATTCAGCTATAAAGAGAAGAACATCTTTAGTTTGATTTTTAAAATTCATGAACTAAATTTGGGTAAAGCATACATGCAACAGACTGCATCAAAATCTATTGAATAAGAGAATAAATCAACAAATAAATGAAGAATAGATGACTAATAAGTTATATTTTTTGTTCAAGTTATAATTATAAAAATGGTTATAAAATGGGCATAAAAGTGCTTCCTAAATATAAAGTTCAAAAATTACATTAAGCAATTGGATGAGTATATAATTGTAAAGGAAAGAAAACATTTACCTTGAAAGACAATTTCTATTAGATTTATTTGAACAAGTCTCATTATAGTATATGTGTGTGTCTGTGTGTATCTGTGTATCTATGTGTGCACATGCACACACACACACACACATTTCTACAATCACTAGGACAATCATCACTAAGTGTCATTTTTTTTATATTTGTAAACATCTCTCTCTTTGAACTGTTTTACAAAATTCCTCAAGAGCTTGAGAATCAGCTAAGATCTACCAAATCCTCAATGGCCCCATTAGCCTTTTTAGAGTAAATTGCTAGTATTTAGGTCATGCCAAGGTTGGTCTGATAATCAATAACTGGGTTCCTGGTCTTAGCAGCTGAGAATTCTACTCAGCTGCAGTAACCTGAAAAATCTCATGCTATTCCAGGATGCAATAGTTCTAAAGATCTCTGCAGCTGCATTCTGATGTACTCAAAAGAGATGACATTTGACTAGCTACGAATTGATGTCTGGGAATTATTTAGTTTGGAATAAAGGTCTTTCACGATATTGAAATATTAAGCATTCTCCACAGAGAGTTCAGACTTGTGCTTGATCCTGCAGCAAACACAGGCAGTGCAGTGGCTGAGAGCTCCAGAGATACAGGGCCCTTTCTGGTGTCTCGTGCCACACAAGACCTAGAACACTAGTAGTATTCTGATACTAAGTGATCCACTGATGGTGCAAATATGACGAGAGAACACAAAGCTTACTAAATCTGGAAATGAAGAATTTATTAAATAAAGACCCTTATCCAGTGACTTAAAGGATTTATTATGTATTAGTGTTCAATTGATAGAGAGATGCCCTGACCATTGTCACCACACTTATGATGAATTATTATGTGACAAAGCATTTCCCATTTTGATTATATATAATAGGGCAATAAGAAATTCAGAATAACTATCATAATTGTTGTCTTCATTATCAACACCTTTCATAGAGAAAAGCAATCTACCCAGGCTGGCCTTAGGCAGCATTGTGACAAAAGCTTATTTTTCCCTCTTCTTTCTGTCCCCTCAAATAATAAATTCAATGACATGAAATAACATGAATTAAGGGGAGACATCCAGCGTCTCCTTTAGGGGATTCTTCTTCCTGCCAAGGAGGATGTAAGCCACCTGAGAAATTAAAGTCTAAAATAATTAGTAAAGAACAAAAGACAAAGGCAGAATTATAGTTTCAAAAGGATGGAGCCCTGATAGATCCTAGCCCACACAGGAGCTGGGCAAGACAAGAGAAAATGACTTCCATGTTTTATTTAAAAGGGTACATCAAAGGCAGGGATAGTTTCAATGGTGGAATCTTGCTTCTTGATGTCTTGCAGTCATCAGGTTGATTGGCATCTTGGCAGGTCACACCCATCTCAGAGGGGCTGTGCAGCTACAGCAGGTCAGTCCGTCTCCCCATGCTGTGCGGGACTTTTGGCAGAACTTGAATAGAGAACAGAATGTCTGGAGGCAGTCAACCAGATGAAATATTGAGTGGCCATTCCTAGACACCAGATTTTCCTATTCAAATGGCTTCTATGCACACACAGCCCACAGACAGCTCTCTACAGTGAATAATGATAGAAAAGACTATTGAACAGTTACTGTGTGCCAAGCACTCTCTCTATTTTAAGTGTATTGCATCTTTCATCCTTACTCAGTTCTGGGTGACATATATTTTTTCTCTACAGATGAAGGATTCAGACAGGGACAGGTTAAGAAACGTTCTCAAAGGTCATAGGCCAAGCATTGTGACTGCAGAATCAATATGCACAAGCATTAGCGTATGTAGCAAAATACACTTGCATAAATATATTTGCATTTTAAGAGATTTAGTTAAAAGAAATCTCCTAGGAAATAACCTAAGAGATTTCATTCAGAGGAATTCATGAACTGAGTCTAAAATGAGTTGGGAATTGATCAGGAAAGACCTTCCTGATATTCCTATTGCAAAACCCTAGGGGAGTTAATCCCTCTGCCTAATTTAGGATCTGCCTAACTCAGGGTTATGGGAGGAGAAACAGTGAAGAAGACAATGAATCAGGTGAAAGGTAATCTCCTGTAGCATTCCTAGGATTTCCTATTCCACTTTCCAAAATAAGATCACTGATTCTCCTCTAAGTCCCCAGAACATGTACCCTCATTCCAACCAGAATTTGTGCTGTATTGAGGCCATTTATTTGATACCTCTTTCTCATGAGATGTGGGTTCCTGCAGTGCAGGGACTTGAATACTTAACCCTACTGTCCCATAGGAATGTCAGGTCCCAGGACTAACCAAATCTTTATGATGCTGGTGTTTATCTTTAAAAACATAATCATAACATGCTTCTGGTTTGAAGCATCAAATTTTACTGACTTCACAAATGGGTGAGCTGAGAGGAGAATAATGGTAATAGATATACTAAGGCAGTCAATATCCTAGCTAAGGCTTCAGCAAACCACAGGAAAGGCTCCTGTTGAAGAGGAAAACTGAAGACATTAGATTACTGTAAACTATGGCCTGCTTCTTTTTGAGGGGTAACTCTTGAAGCTATAATTTTCATTTGCATTATTGTCTTTTTGAGGAAGATCATTTATACATTCCTTTAAATAGTAGACTCCAAATTTAATGCTTGGACTTTTTCTTTTACCCTAAGTTTACACAATATCTGGTACAAAATGAAGTATTAGCCTCTCCATCTAAAGCACCACCAATTTGAAACTACAGGCTTTGTGCTCCTGAGACTCCATCATTCTGTTTTTTGTTAAAACCTATTAACGAAGTTAAAATTAAAATGTGATCACTTGTATATTGTCTAGGTGGGTGATGATAGAAGTTGACACTTGTTGCATACTATTTCTATAGGCTCAGCCTTAAATCTAGAACTATATGTGGAGTGTTTCGTTTTGCATCAAAAGAATCCTTATAAAGCAGGTTTCATCTTCAATATGATCTTACTTTTTAACTGATACATAAAAACAAAAAGAATACAATTTATAGGCTATTTTGCAATACCTCATATTTATGTAATATTTCAATCAGTTTGAACACATCTATCCCCTCATTTATAATTTGTTTATAGTGAAAACATTCAAACTCCACTTTCTAACTCTTAAATGTAAAGTACATTGTTGTTATCAATAGTCATCCTAGGTTGCAACAGCATACCAGAGCTTCTGACTCCTAACTCTAACGTAGCAGTAATCAACCTCTAACCAGTCTTCCCTCTCCTCTACTCCACCCAGGATCTAATAACCACAATTCTACTATCTACTTCCAGTAAGTTCAACTTTTTATATGGTGGGAATATAAATTAGTAGAGTCATAATGGAAAACAGTATGGAAGTTCTCAACAATTAAAAATAGAATTGTCATATGATGCAGAAATCCCACAACTGGGTATGTATACAAAGCAAATAAAATCAGTCCATTTAAGAGATGTCTGCACTCCCATATTCACAGCAAAACTGTTCATAATAACCAAGAAATGAAACAACCTAAGTATTCATTAACAGTACCTCATTGTGTATATGTACCACATTTCCCATAACCTAATGGATAAATGGGCAAAACAACTAAACAGAAACCTCTCAAAAGAAGAAACACAAGTGGTCAACAAATATATGAAAAATTATTCAGTATCTCTAGCAATTAGGGAAATGCAAATCAAAACTAGACTAAGATTTCATCTCATTTTAGCCAGAATGGCAGTGATCAAGCACATGAATAATAACAAATGCTGGCAAAGATGTGGGAGGAAAAGCATATTTATACATTGTTGGTGGGACTGCAGATTAGTACAGCCACTCTGGAAAACAGTGTGGAGGTTCCTCAAAAATCTAGAAACCCAGCTATACCACTACTGAATATTTATCCAAAAGAACTAAAATCAGGATACTATATTGTTACAGCCACTTCAATGTTTATAGCAGCACAATTCACAATAGCCAAATTATAGATGCCCCACAATAGATGAATGGATCAAGAAAACGTGGTTCATATACACAATGGAGTTTTACTCAGCCATAAAGAAGAATGAAATGATGCCATTTGCCAGTAAATGGATGGAAATGGAGAAAATCATGTCATATGAAATAAGCCAGACACATAAAATCAAGAGTGGAACATTTTCTCTCATATGTGGAAGTTTCAGCAAAATAAAGGAAAGAAGGTGGTAGGGAGGGGATCAGATATCATAAAGATATAGAAAAGATCAGTGGAATAGAAAGAGAACATAAGGGAGGGAGAAAGGAAGGGAAAGGGAAGGAATATGGAATGAATTTAACAACATTATGTTAGATCCATATATAAAAGTACCAAAGGGTATTTTATTTACCTTTATGTATTTGTAGAAAATAGCCATCAAAAATAAATACATGCATACATAAATAAATGGAAGTAAGATCAGGAGAGTAGAGGAGGGAGAATAGGGGTGGGGAGGAAAGGAGGAAAAGGATGAATAGGGATTAAAATAAAATTCCTTACATGTAAAATTTTGTCAAAGTGAACCCAAAGTTTAATACAGTGGGTTTCGTTGTTGTTGTTGTTGTTTTTTAAATCACCTGAATGGAGCTGACAGGACTACAGCCTTTCTTTTCTTCTGTTAACTCCGGGGCAGGTACTCAGTGGCAGTCAGCGTCAAGACACAGGTAACATACAAGAAATGTGAAGCCTGAAAAAGCCCATGGGCTCCATTGCCTCAAATTTCTTTTTAATTTTTTTTTTTTTTTTTTTTTTTTTTTT